>JBAKBP010003784.1:58318-146897 GCA_037953745.1 Lithodes maja | reverse complement strand
CCAGCAACTGGCAGTATGGTGTGGGTGGTGGCCAGCAGTCCCAGTCCCTCCAGCCACTCACGACACCTGTCCGGTCTAGGGACTCGGCAGAATCTGTCGGTAGGATTCTGGCCTCCAGCATTGCGGAGGACTGCAATGTAGCCCCAGGCCCTTCTACAAGACGGCCTGACGACACCTCCGGTGGCCCAGGTTCTCTATGAACCCATATGCATCTTTAATTTCTTTTTGTATAATATTCCCATGTTTATATGTATTATTTGTATTATTTTGTATTATTTGTATTATTATTTATTTTTATTTAGTATTAGTATTATTTCTATTATTTGTGAAATATGTATTATTTATTTTATTTTCTTAATAAATAACTGTATAATTTTCCATATGCTTGTTTCCATTCCCTTAACTTGACTGTTTTTCATAGGTTTTCTATAGTAATAATAATAATATCTTAATAATAAATACTCACAATAATAATAATAATAAGGAAATAAATAATAACAATAATATTATAATAATAAAGCCTGAGCGAAAATAGGACTCAAGAAAACAACAAGTGAGGCGGCTATTAAATATTTATTATGTAACACAATATTATGGTAGAACAGCTATATGTTCAGTCAAATAAATTGGGTGTTTACAATAACTTAAAAGGTATCTACCAGTAACCTGCACAATAACTAGAAACGGGGTAGGAGCATGTTATCCTGCCATGGAACCCTTCCAGCAGGTGAGTTGCACCATTCCATGATGAGGTTCCTCTGAGCCTTGGCTTTCCTGAAGTCTCTGTTGTTCCCTGGTAATTGGTTGGGTGTCGTGTCCTCAAGGTTCCTGCCGGCACGCCAGGCACCAGGCACCAGGTCTCCATTTGGACGCTCCACATCCACCAGTCGGTTCTGCATCACCGGGTAACGCAACCTCATAAGGTTGTGGAGGAGTACACATGCCTTGACCAGGAGCCTCACAGTGTCAGCTTCATGCAACATGGTCGTCAGGAGAACTTGAAAGCGATTCGCAAGTATGCCAAACGAATTCTCCACCACCCTTCTGGCTCGCGAGAGTCTATAGTTGAAGATCCTCTGCTTCCTGGTCATGTCCCTGTTACCGTACGGCTTCATCATGTAGGTCCGGAGTGCGAAAGCATCATCTCCCACCAGAAAATAAGGGACATCCTCAGTGTCACCTGGGAGAGGATCAGGCTGTGGGAATCCAATAATGTCGTTCCTCTGGAGAGCCTCTCTCAAAGCACTTGCATTGTAAATGTGGGCATCAGACGTTGAACCCTTGCCGCTGACGTCTATCCAGAGGAACTTGTAGTCAAATGTGACGACTGCCAGGAGGATGACACTAAAGAATCCCTTGTAGTTGTAGTAGTCGGAACCAGTGTTGGCAGGAGCTTTACAGGCAATGTGCTTGCCGTCTATTGCACCGATGACATGTGGAAAGTTCCACCTATTCATCCAATTACCGGTGATCTGACGCCAATCTGCAGCGGTCTGTGGTGGCTTGAGCAGCTCCTCACGGTACTCGTCGACGATGGCCTCACACACCTCGCGCACCACTATACTGATGGTGTTGTGAGGCACCCTCCAGCCATACTGCATCTCACGGTACTTGGCGCCAGAGGCAAGGTGCCTCAGGGTGAGGGCAACCTTCAGGCCTGGATCAAGGGGTGCTCGGCAGTTGGTGGTCGTCTTGGTAAGGGCTGGTGTCAGTCTCTGCACAACTTCATCGAACATGGCAGGTGGCATTCTCATGAAATTGTGGAAGGCCCTTGGATCTTCATTACGGAGCTCCACCATGAGACGATCATACAGGCCAAGCTCAGGTCTCCTGCGTATCCAGTCACGCACCCATATGTTCCGGACCGCCCTCCTCCTCAGCCGTCTTCGTCTTCGTCTATCAACGAGGTACTGATGGACATGTACCAGCTGGTTCATATGCTGTTGCATCAGCATGCAGACGAGGTCAATACGGTCCATGTTCACCCCATCACGTCAGAACCAGGAGTGATGAATGCTTGGCAAATCGAGCCAAATATATAGGTCCCAGAGTACACGCGCTACACACGCAAATGCACGTGAAAACACGCGGAACAGATGCGGTACAACCGTGCTATGACCGTCATTAAACCGCGATTACCCGCTAAAGGTTCGCGTCCTATCGCGTGTAACCACGTACTTACCGCGGCCGTAGCACGTCTTTACCACGTCTTTACGCGTCTTTACCACGTCTTTATCACGTGTGTACCACGTGTGCCCCCCGTGGCCACCCGCGGTCTCAAGTTTTGAGCAGCTCAAAACTTGAGACCGCGTGTGATTTTTCTAGCCCGTGTGGGTGCGGCTGTATCGCGTCCTTTCACGACTTATATGCGTCCAACAGCGCTTGCTTCACGTTCACACATTTTTCGCCGTGAGACGTCCGCGATGCGACCGCGAAGGGCAGTGTGACCAGGCCTTTAAGGGAATATCCGCAAAACGAGGGAGCAATAGATTAAAGAGGGAATGTATTTAAGAGTTAATTAATGTTGGTAAAAACACTTAAATTATTTAGTATAAATTAGATATATATATAAGCAAGATGAAAACATTAAGTATACATATACACTATAAAACATAGGCTACTCATATATGATGCAAGCTGTATACCTTCAAGCAACACAAGAATTAAATTGTCATTTTGAATATATATTAGTATGTTACATGTTATGTAGATGTTAATTTGTCAAGTAGCACTAAAACTGGACATTTATACTTATGACATCTAGGGATATTTTGTCCCACCATTGACGTTGGCAACTCCCGAATCTCACATCAACAATGGCAGGTGTTGGAGGTGTTTTGCTTGTGTACCTCCTCATAATGACGACAATTACACGATGACTGGCGCCTTTACAGTAGCCTCTACTTATGTCTATTTAACTATGTCATGTCTGCAGAGTCTCTGGATAATGTTCAATTTCTTATTAATAGCGTTATTAGTACAAGGTAGGTCTTATTACGAATTAATGAGGACCAAGGACAAGGATAGTCAATATAATGTCTGTGTGGGGACCCTCCCCTCCCATTGTCCTTTGCGACCGTGCTGCCATCTCTCGAACGCGCGGCTCACTATTTACAGATTTGTGGCGTCTTCTTTCGTGTCTAGGTTATATGTAGTCTATGGTTTAAACTTCCGGAAATTAATGAGTAATAAATACGATAATGGATTATTTTGACTTACGTCCGTCCCCGCACTAATGTTATTGTTAAATTTGTTGTCAACCTCTCGCGCCCGTCGGACGAGTGTGGCAGAGAGCAGCCGGCTGTCAGAGAGCAAGGGCTAGTCTTGTATCTCACATACCGAGTACTATGCACCACCAGTACCTGGCATGCAAGGGCTAGTTTTATATTCCACGTACTGAGTACTATGAACCTACAGTACCTGGCATGCAAGGGCTAGTTTTGTATTCCACGTACCGAGTACTATGAACCCGCAGTACCTGGCATGCAAGGGCTAGTTTTGTATACCATGTACTGAGTAATATGAACCCGCAGTACCTGGCATGCAAGGGCTAGTTTTGTATACCATGTACTGAGTAATATGAACCCGCAGTACCTGGCATGCAAGGGCTAGTTTTGTATACCATGTACTGAGTAATATGAACCCGCAGTACCTGGCATGCAAGGGCTAGTTTTGTATACCATGTACTGAGTAATATGAACCCGCAGTACCTGGCATGCAAGGGCTAGTTTTGTATACCATGTACTGAGTAATATGAACCCGCAGTACCTGGCATGCAAGGGCTAGTTTTGTATACCATGTACTGAGTAATATGAACCCGCAGTACCTGGCATGCAAGGGCTAGTTTTGTATACCATGTACTGAGTAATATGAACCCGCAGTACCTGGCATGCAAGGGCTAGTTTTGTATACCACATACTGAGTACTATGAACCCACAGTACCTGGCATGCAAGGGCTAGTTTAGTATCCCACGTACTAGGTCTAGGTTAGGTTGGGTTGGGTTGTTTGGTTAGGTTAATACTAGTCTCACAAACAAGATTCGTAGTTGCGGGATTTACAAATTATTATTATCGCGTTATACGCTTTTTAGGGGTGTCTGGGGGCAGCAGCCCCCACCCATAATACTAGGATAGGTTAGGTAAGGTTGTTAGGTTAGGCTAATGTCCTTTTAAGCCTCTCCGACATATGACACGATTTTGAGCCGATTAGGGATACTTTAAAGCCTTTGTTAACATCAGGGGTACAAAGAGTGGTTGGGTAGTAGAGGGAATGAAGATTCCGAGAGACAGAAACGAGTGAGGTACGTGGAGAGTAAGAGGGTGGTGAAGAGAGTAGTGAAGGAAAGTAAGAGAAGAGTAGATGAGGAATTTGGAAGGAATCCGAGTGTAAAATGGAGGGAGAGTAAGAAACTGTTCTGGAAAGAAGTCAAGAAAGTTAGGGAAGGTAGCAAGGGAAACAGTAAGGGTGTGAAAGATAAAAATGGGAGAATGCTAGCCGAGAAGCAAGAGAGAGTCGAAAGATGGAGGGAGTACTTCAGTGAGTTGCTAAATGAAAGGAATGAAGAGCCAGCAAACATAGCTGGATATGGTATGGGAGGGAGAAGAAGAGAAGTAGTGGAGGAGGAGGTGGGGATCAGGAGGTCAGAAGTGTGGGAAGCCATGAAAAGAGTGAAGTTGGGGAAAGCACCAGGAACAGATGGAGTGTGTGGGGAAATGTTGAGGTATGGTGGTGAGATAGTGATAGAATGGGTATGGAAAATGTGCAAACTAGCATGGGAGAAGGGGAGTGCACCCGATGACTGGAAGACTGTGTTACGACCTGGCACTCAGGTACACCAGGGCTCCCAATCAGGACTCGAGTACGGCTCGCTGCCACAACGGAAACACACGATCCCAAACCCTGAGTACTGCCAGCCGAACAAAAAAACACCAATACCCTCCAGAGTTCGATCTGCTATAACGGGGTATATAAGAACTCGGTACTAGTGTTTCACAACAGACTAATAAAGAGATAGGAATTATCTAGTCTGGTCAACAATCAAACAAAGAAGTAAGAAACAACAACACCAAAGAATAGTGTTGGCCGAAGCCGAAGTAATCCACCCTTGACTAAGAACTTAAGAAGTCCTCCACCCTCTACTTCGGATCGGCACTCTTACGTTACGTTAATCAATAGTCCTTGAGCATCGAGCAAGGAATCTTCTGAAAAAGTTAGATGCTTCTCGGATGCTCGTAAGAAGTACGTATCGGATTTTGAACAGCAATTCAATAAGCAACACACTGGCAATTAAGTATCATTAAAGGTTTAAATTGACATAAGAAGAATTATAAGAATAGGCAATAGTAAATGGCAAACATTAAAAAGAAGTACTCCACCAATGCACCGGCAATAGCCTACTCGGATTGTGCTCGTGGGCCACTAATCACTAAAGTAGCTAAGCGTGCAACACATGAAATCAATAGTGCTTAAACAATAGTATACATAAGGAAAGCTTCAATACTATTCTGTATCTGCTGATCGAGCAAAGTCTAGCTGGGATATAGTAGGCTAGGAAACAATGGCTGAGCAAGCGGCTCGTAGCCTAGCGAGGTCCTTAAGGCTGTGCGGCCAAATTACGTTAATTGACGGGATGCTCTCTTGAGAGATCCAGATCGCTAGTATCTGGTTCTCTCCTGGCGATCCTCTCAAAGTCAAAGCAACCGAGATAGCACAGTGTTGGGTGGCAGAGGCAAAAGCCCTCACTCGCAACACAGTGCTAAACTCACAAGGTACACAGTCAGAAAGACCACCTAGGCTTCCCACGTCTCCGTTGCGATTGTACAGGTTCAACAAAACCTAGTACACATCGGGAATCACAACACCAGTAGCCTTATCCCAGTCTAGCATTACCTAGACCAGCAGAAAACAGGATCAATAATAATAATACACAGGGAAATGCATATACGAGTGCAACAAACATTAATCAATCCTAGTCTAAATTATCCCTTCCAAAATAGGCTATCTAATAGGCATATATCTCGTGAGAACTCAAGCGATAATAATTTGGCTGACTAACTCTGCACCAACGGGATCATTTAAGTTAAAAAGGGTATTTGAAAAGAGGAGATAGAATGTACGGTAGTAGAGAAAATTCACATCAGTCAGAAGAATATATATAGTAGCAAGGGAAATGAGAAGTCGCTCTGCCTAATGAGTTCTGAAGAAAATGTGGCGAGACTTCCCTTTTTATACTCGGCCCTCTAGTGAGCATATCGTAAACAACTAAGGAGCGCCCACTGACAATCATTACGTAACTTATCTCTCTCAATTTGTGATAGACAAAGGCTTTCCCACACACTGAGGGGGAGGAGGGAGGAGGGGAGTGCTAGTGAGTTAGGCCCACCTCCCGCATGGCGCACTCACTGACCCCCGTTACGTAATCGCTCTCTCTCTCCTCTCATCATTACAAATAAGTTTCACACACAATACTTATAACTAATGATATAAAATAGAACTCGTTGACTCAGATGAAAACAAAATACATATTCATAATACTTATAGTACAACGGCTCACATGAACTAAGTTAGAAAACTCTACATAGACTCCAGCCAAAGTTCCTGCCCTGACGATCCTAGCGAGAGTGGGGCATGACTGGGCGTTCGGGACAGCATGCTCACACTCGACATGCGTCACAACTGGCATAATAGTCCCCCTATATAAGGGCAAAGGGGAAAGAGGAGTGTGTGGTAACCACCGAGGAATATGTCTTCTAAGCGTAGTAGGGAAGGTATACAGTAGGGTAGTGATTGAGAGTGAGAACGGAGAAATGGATAGGCGACGAGCAGGGAGGCTTTAGGAAGGGAAGAGGATGTGTAGATCAGATTTTTACCCTGAATTGTGTTGTGGAGAAGTATCTGGAGAAGAAACAAATGGTGTATGTTGCCTTTATGGACTTGGAGAAGGTCTATGACAGAGTGGATAGAGAAGGTTTGTGGAAAGTACTTAGAATATACGGAGTAGAGGGCAAGTTGCTGAAAGCAGTGAAGAGCATGAATGAGGGTGCAAAGGCGGCAGTACGTGTGGAGAGTGAGCAGAGCGAGTTCTTTGACCTGAATGTTGGTTTGAAACAGGGGTGTGTGATGTCCCCGTGGTTGTTTACTGTATATATGGATGGAGTTATGAAAGAAATACTATCAAGAGCAGTGGATGTTGGTGTATCGCTGAAAAGGGAGGGAATTGAGTGGAAGCTACCTATACTGCTGTTTGCGGATGATACAGTTCTGATGAGTGATAATGAATGGGAGTTGCAGGGTCTGGTAAATGAGTTTGGAACAGTGTGCGAAAAACGGAATTTGAAGGTAAATACGGGGAAGAGCAAGGTTATGGTCTTCGAAAGGGGTGAAGTCACAGAGTGTGAGGTGAAGCTGAACGGTCAGGCTATGGAGATCGTCAACTCTTTTAAGTATCTGGGCAGTGTGTTGAGTAAAGATGGGACTATGGATGAAGAGGTGCGGGAGAGGGTACAACAGGGGAAGAGGGTTGTAGGAACGCTAAAAGCAGTAACAAGAAATAGGGTGGTCAGTATGGAAGTGAAGAAGTCCTTGCATGACAGTGTGGTAATCCCGACACTGACTTACGGAAGCGAAGCATGGACGTTGGTTGAGAGACTCAGACCAAGAGTGAGAGCAGTGGAAATGAATTACTTAAGGAGTGCGTGCAGAATTACATGGAGGGATAGACAGACTAATGAGGAAGTAAGAAGGAGGTGTGGTGTGGAGGTAGATGTGCTGGAAAGTGTGAAAAGGAACAACTTGAGATGGTTCGGCCATATGGAACGTATGGAAAGCGAGAGAATGACTAAGAGGGTGTACGAGAGCGAGGTGGAGGGACAGAGGGGGAGAGGTAGACCGAATATGAGGTGGAAGGATGGAGTGAGGAACTACATGAATGAAGGCGGTGCTGGTTGGGGGGAGGGGCGTCGACTGATTGGGGACAGAGGTGCATGGGGGCGGTTCGTTCGTGGCCACCCCTTCGGGGATCACGGCGTCAGGCAATAGATAGATAGATAGATAGTTTAGTTACTTCAACCTCTGCAGTTGTCTTTGAGTTAGCTGTGGGCAGAAAACTAATTTTGGAGAGGTAATTATAAGAGTGAGAGAACTCTATTTCTTGTTGCTGATCTGGCAACCTCTGCATCATATGAGTCTGAAGGGGTTAAAGGGGTATAGTAAACAATAGGATATACCCGTTCAGAGGTAGGTGATCCACCCGATATCACAACTGTTGCCCCAAGTTTCAACATTCGGTGAGCCTACGTGTTTTTGGACTTTGTAATATCGGAAAACCCGGGCCAACTTTTGCCAAAAATTGGCTCGAGTTTTTCAATTTGGGGGTTTTAGGCGCTTCAAATGCATGAAAACCCGAGCCAACTTTCGCCAAAACTTGGCTTGAGTTTTTCCATTTTGGGGTTCTTGGCGGTTCAAATACATGAAAACAAGAGCCAACTTTCATAATTAGGTTACTGCGTTTTGGGACTCCGAAACATCAGAAAACCCGAGCCAACTTTCGTCAAAACTTGGCTCGGGTTTTTCCATTTTGGGGTTATATACATTTCCCCTGTCTTCATAGCCCTCCCCACTAGTGGGGGGGGTGTATCTTAAGATTGTTGGAGTAATGAGTAAGCTAATGCAAATCCTCCACTCAAACCATGATAAACAACAATAAAACACTGTATTCCTTGAAAAAAAAAAAAAAAAAACACATGCAAAATAAGGCTGCACTACTCTCCTTGAACGCTACCTAAACCAGTGCCGAATGGCAACACTGGGGTGGATCCTTCCCAAGCTGAATAAAATATGCAAGGCTCTGAATAAATTATGTTCAGTAAATTAAGTTACTAAGTATGCTGGGCACCACATCCAAACACCTACCAATACGATGGGCAGTCCTAAACTGACTACACCCAACGGGATTTCCATACCAGGGAACTGAACCCCTGATATGCAAATGCAAAACCGTCCTGACAACCGGAGTGTCCACCTCGAAATATACCACCCAAAACAGGAAGACCCCTAGGAGTCTTCCACCCACTACTCCGAAATGGACACTCAAGTTGACTGGACCACAATTAATTTAATATGCAAGCAATAGAAGTAATGCAAAACAATAGAAGTATGTTAAAGCAAATAAATGCAGAACAATGCAAGTATATTAAAACAAAGAAATACAGCGTAGTCCAGGTAGCTATACTATGCTTCTACTAGCACGGCTGGCATGCAATATTGCAAGCGGAAGGTAAGCATGCGAGGGCTTAAGCCCGGCCGGTAACTCCGACACAGTCGCACCATACAGCATTCACAATGCAACACCACACCCAAGACTAAAGGAACAATCAGCATGTATTAACGGGGCAACAATGTCAAGGAGATTATGTGAAAGCAATTCCAGACAAGGCGGGACCCTCAATGACAAATTACCTCGTTAGCACAACCGGTACACCAGTACCTTTCTGACGTTCACGAGCATACACTGGGCCGACACAGTACTCCCAACACCACAGCAGTGAAGTCACTGTAACAAGGTCCAATAACAAATAAATAACTAGTGCAGGGCAGATACATAATGCAAGTAATAACACCTAAACAAGTCAGTGGCGGTATAACCCCACCCGCCGCCACGAACCCTATGTGTAATTATTAACAGTGCAAACAACAAAAACAAAACTATGTATAACAATATAATAATATGCAACTATCAAATAGTGAAGGATTACTCAAATCAAGGCAAAGTGCTCATAGTCCCACGGAGCCAGGGGAAATAGTTATGTTAAAGTATAAGAAATGCAAAGAATATGAGGAAAACGATGTGCTCCCCACCGCTGTTCAACCCTGACTAACTATTCCGGCACCAGCAGTCAGCGACCACACTCCCTGCAGACCAACGAGCCTGAACACCATGAGGGGTAACCGAGCAAAAAGAGTGATACCTGAGGCTTGCCAAGTGTAGGATAATTTTCGTACTTTCGTTGTTGTTGTCGTTGTTGTCGAGCTCACGCCGCGTCCATACGCTTGATGGCGTTAGTGTTGATCTGCATCGTCTGCATGTCATCAGCTTAGCTATATAATTAGGCAATGCATAACGTTTGAGCTTGAAATGCACACACATAAGTTTGGATTCCCAATTAAGATAACTATTGTAATAATATAGATAAATTATGTTGGGAGACGAATAAAATTATGTTGGCAAATAAGAACCATTCGTTTCAGCAGACGCCAGACGGACTCACGGAGGTAGGGCTATGTTGATGTTAAGTTAATATTTTCTTTATCTCTCCTGAAAGAGGGATTAATGCTGGTCCTCATGTCTCACCGAAAACCAAGGCCCTCTCGTATATGTATATAATTATGAGGAAAGACACGACCCAATAATTATAGTTTCCCTACAGCAAGTGAAAGGTAGATTTTGCTGAAGGCAGGCAATGTAAACATACAGTAGGCATATCGTGAAATACTTAGGGTGACTTATATCTCGATCAGTCACTTTTCTTATATCTCACTGCTCTGTATTAACATTATCCATGTTTACCTAATACTTTATTGTTTTTATCCACAGATCGGTGTAACGTGTGGATTTGTGCCAGTGTTCAGCTGAGGAGTTCATACATCTAATATCCATAAACTAATCTATAAACAGAACAATAATTATGTATTATGTGTTATTATCCTTTCACATGTATTAATAGGGATCAGACATGAAACTACTTTTAATGATGTGTTAAACGCAATATATAGCATAATAATGCAGTCGTGTGAGTTATGATATAATTGTGCTCACAGCTGTTTAGGATATGTTTCGTGATTATATATTCCTATTACAGACATTAGGGCGATTAGGCTATACGTAAATTATAAAGTATTCGTGGTTAATTTCAATTGTTTAATGTGAGGAAATTAATTATTTATAGCCTATTCTCTTACCTCCCTAAATATTTAATGACCAAATACACAATGACTAAAAAAATTCAAGTTTAAAGATAATCACCCAAGCTTTGGTTATGACCTACCCGTACTATTGATATAATATGGGTTAATTTGATTATAGTGCATATATAATACTCTGATGTAAACCAACTCAATCCTATAGGCTACAATTTCAATATAATGTTACTGGTCGCTTTATATGAATATGTTATTTCATTGGTCACTACAATACATACTTTGTCAGTCCAAAATTACGTATTCGCAGTTAATTTTGAATATCCTGATGGCGAATAAACATTTCTAATTTATTTTAATGTGTTCATTCCTCTTACAGTCATATATGAATAGAAAATGTCTTTGTAAATGCCATATTCAAATGCGTAGAATCAACCTGAGCAACGTTTGATAATTATATAACTGCGAAAATTTAGTTTCGACCCGACTAGAGGACTGGTATCGTATATATCATGGTAGAATAATAGACTTATTATAGTAGAGGTGATGAGGTAAATATTTCCATAACGAACAAACAATGATACAGTAGCCTACTATCATTTGGTATATTATATAACAGTGGTGATTCTGACATTAGTAAAGTGTGTAAGGAGGATTGCATAGCCTATAGTAAGCGATCAATATTGAATACAGTAGCTGTGTGAAGTATGAAGATAAATCCCCTAGATTTTGTTCAACAATATTAGTACCGCGTCCATACACTAGATGGCGTTGGTTGCAGCCTCAAATCGATGCCAGACTCGCTATCTATGGTATAATTTATTTTAATGGGAGGCAAAGGAAGTTTCCTATCTCCCTTATATATTCTCTGCTGCAGACAGACTGGAGCCAGTACAGGTGCCAATAAAGCTATTTCAACATACTAATGGGTAGTTGAGCCGTGGGTAAGTTGTAACTTATTCTGGACCACATAGGAATAATCAGCAATAGTTATTCTACTCCTCCAATGCATAAAATATCCGCCAAATCGTATATTGGCCGGAAAGTTAATATTAGGAAAGCCCTCTTATGCAATTCACCCCCTTAGAAAATGAGTCAAATTAGAAAATGGGTCAAGGAATATTACCGTGAACTCCACTATGCAATATTAACCAACTCCGACATATAAAGCAACTTTGAGCCTATTAGGGATACTTTAAAGCCTTGTTACCATCAGGGGTAATTAGAAACCTTTAGTTTAGTTACTTCAACCTCTGCAGTTGTCTTTGAGTTAGCTGTGGTCAGAAAACTAATTTTGGAGAGGTAATTATAAGAGTGAGAGAACTCTATTTCTTATTGCTAATCTGGCAACTCTGCGTCATATGAGCGTGAAAGGGTTAAACCAATTTGTCCTAACAAATATAAATTCTCACAACCCCACATTAGATCCCATAGGATTACATAAATATTAATATACACTGCAAACTAAAATGTATATCCTTACGATGAGCCAAAATATATGTGCTCATTGTAACAATAATTATAAAGGTAATGTTTGGAATATAGATTCCAGGGGTGCACAGAACAACATGGTATGTGCAAGGCAATTCCAGAAAAGTTTAGATGTACTAGGATATCACCATGGAAAGATCTATGGAATCTATAAGACAACTACAAGGGCACCCGGGAGGGCGCATTCTTCAGCATACGTTTTAGAAGTACATACTAAACACACATAACAAAGCCACTCTAACAGCTTCCTCTCTCTCCAACACCCATTCTACCCTCTTCAGAAAAATAGGAAAAGTAGAATGTAGATACGAGGTTCCGTTGTAAAGGCTTATCCCTCAATACCTTCACCTTCTATGCGCTCTACCGATTGCCTCCTAAATGGAATAAGTTCTTCCCTGGTACATATCCTATTTGTCCACATAATTCCGTGAACATCATTTCATAACTTGGTGAGCCGCCTACGCCGTAGAATGTATGTGCTCTACCGATCACCTCCTAAATTACATCACTTCTTCCCTGGTGCATATCCAATCTGACATCAACATTTTGTGATAATTGGTTCATAACTTTTATCAGGTATCATGCTTACAGACAAACAAATAGATAAACAAATGGTAGGCAACAACATAACCTCATCTAACTTTGTTGTTGGAGGTAACAATTTAGTGTAATTGATAGAGGGTACAAACTATTCAGATGAAATGTTTAACATTTTAATGAAAGCAATGTAAGTAAGCAAAACAGGTAATTCTTTAGACATTAATACAAAAGCAATTTGACTGGATACATTTTTTTAAAAATGACTAAAAGGTGTATAATATAGAACCCAATATACGTTTAAGAGGTAAATCAAACAATTGAAAGTTGCAAGTTTTGATGGACTTGATTCCTGAGTAAGAGGGAGTAAGAGGGTGGTGAAGAGAGTAGTGAAGGAAAGTAAGAGAAGAGTAGATGAGGAATTTGGAAGGAATCTGAGTGTAAAATGGAGGGATAGTAAGAAACTGTTCTGGAAAGAAGTCAAGAAAGTTAGGGAAGGTAGCAAGGGAAACAGTAAGGGTGTGAAAGATAAGAATGGGAGAATGCTAGCCGAGAAGCAAGAGAGTCGAAAGATGGAGGGAGTACTTCAATGACTTGCTAAATGTAAGGAATGAAGAGCCAGCAAACATAGCTGGATATGGTATGGGAGGGAGAAGAAGAGAATTAGTGGAGGAGGAGGTGGGGATCAGGAGGTCAGAAGTGTGGGAAGCCATGCAAAGAGTGAAGTTGGGGAAAGCACCAGGAACAGATGGAGTGTGTGGGGAAATGTTGAGGTATGGTGGTGAGATAGTGATCGAATGGGTATGGAAAATGTGCAAACTAGCATGGGAGAAGGGGAGTGCACCCGATGACTGGAAGACTGGCATAATAGTCCCCCTATATAAGGGCAAAGGGGAAAGAGGAGTGTGTGGTAACCACCGAGGAATATGTCTTCTAAGCGTAGTAGGGAAGGTATACAGTAGGGTAGTGATTGAGAGGGTGAGATTGAGAACGGAGAAATGGATAGGCGACGAGCAGGGAAGTTTTAGGAAGGGAAGAGGATGTGTAGATCAGATTTTTACCCTGAATTGTGTTGTGGAGAAATATCTGGAGAAGAAACAAAAGGTATATGTTGCCCTTATGGACTTGGAGAAGGCCTTTGACAGAGTGGATAGAGAAGGTTTGTGGAAAGTACTTAGAATATACGGAGTAGATGGCAGTTGCTGAAAGCAGTGAAGAGCATGTATGAGGGTGCAAAGGCGGCAGTACGTGTGGAGAGTGAGCAGAGCGAGTTCTTTGACCTGAATGTTGGTTTGAAACAGGGGTGTGTGATGTCCCCGTGGTTGTTTACTGTATATATGGATGGAGTCATGAAAGAAATACTATCAAGAGCAGTGGATGTTGGTGTATCGCTGAAAAGGGAGGGAATTGAGTGGAAGCTACCTCTACTGCTGTTTGCGGATGATACAGTTCTGATGAGTGATAATGAATGGGAGTTGCAGAGTTTGGAACAGTGTGCAAAAAATGGAATTTGAAGGTAAATGCAGGGAAGAGCAAGGTTATGGTCTTCGAAAGGGGTGAAGTCACAGAGTGTGAGGTGAAGCTGAACGGTCAGGCTATGGAGATCGTCAACTCTTTTAAGTATCTGGGCAGTGTGTTGAGTAAAGATGGGACTATGGATGAAGAAGTGCGGGAGAGGGTACAACAGGGGAAGAGGGTTGTAGGAACGCTGAAAGCAGTAACAAGAAATAGGGTGGTCAGTATGGAAGTGAAGAAGTCCTTGCATGACAGTGTAGTAATCCCGACACCGACTTACGGAAGCGAAGCATGGACGTTGGTTGAGAGACTCAGACCAAGAGTGAGAGCAGTGGAAATTAATTACTTAAGAAGTGCGTGCGGAGTTACATGGAGGGATAGACAGAGAAATGAGGAAGAAAGAAGGAGGTGTGGTGTGGAGGTAGATGTGCTGGAAAGTGTGAAAAGGAACAACTTGAGATGGTTCGGCCATATGGAACGTATGGGAAGCGAGAGAATGACTAAGAGGGTGTACGAGAGCGAGGTGGAGGGACAGAGAGGGAGAGGTAGACCGAATATGAGGTGGAATGATGGAGTGAGGAAGTACATGAACGAGGGCGGTGCTGGTTGGGGGAGGGGGGGGGGGGGGGCGTTGACTGACTGGGGACAGAGGTGCATGGGGGCGGTTCGTTCGTGGCTACCCCTTCGGGGATCACGGCGTCGGGCAATAGATAGATAGATTCCTGTTTATTAAAGACCGCCTCACATGCCTTTTAATTATGTTTGTTTATAGTTTTACAATGCATGTACTCATGTACTGTATATTCATGGCTATCTTCCACCTATTACTTCTAAAGGTATTATTTGATTAAGTATTTAAGAGAGAAAGAAATATGATTCAAGTAAAATAATTACCAATCGGTGATTCACCATCTCGTTTATTATATTGATTTACATATTATATTAGACAAATTTAATTTTTAATGCAAGACAATATTGACCTTATTCAATCTGATCCTTCTTACATATATTTTGCATGGCTAAAGGGTGAGGTAAGGTATATTAGGGTTCATTAATTAGCTTGCATATATATATATATATATATATATATATATATATATATATATATATATATATATATATATATATATATATATGTATATATTATATTATTGTTTTAGTTTCCTCCCTAGGATCTCCATCAATCCTATTAACTTAAGCTTAAGATCCTCCTTCTAGATACATTTGTATGTTTTTCGGTAGAAAACATTTCCGCCAAAATTATAGGCTCACTACCGCTCGCCAGGAAGAAATTGACACCTAAATAGCACGAAAGGTCTTGATATTGATATGGTAATGGAACGAAAGGCCTTAAAATCGTCAAACTAATGTGGCAAAGGTCTTAAAATCTCATAAGTAATAAAGCTAAACATGAGGGAGAAGGAGCTCCAGAAAAAGCAACTACCTCCCCTTTAAGGTAGTCTATTTCTCCAACGCATTTGATCATGTGAGTCATAATTTATTACAACCAGGATATTTTCAACTGACGCTAAATTACTATGTCCTCACCTTAATTACTCTATTATGAAGATTTTTAAGAGAAATATGTTGTTAATTATAAACATGCGGAGAGATAGTAGTTTCAAAGTTGTTTTCATCGATAAATCAGTTGCAAAGGCAATCCATTTTCCGAGCTGAACATAAACAGACTATAGGATATAAACTACTAAATATAGGGTGTCCCCGTCCCTTGTGAACCAACTACTGAACCAGTTTGGTAATTGTTCTTGTTTCTTGTAAGGGTACCGCAGATGATGAGAGGGCCACGGGTTCCATCCTGCTTGGTAATGTAGTGTGGTGGGATCATTATGGTAGAGTTGTAAGGGGTACCACAGATGATGAGAGGGCCACGGGTTCCATCCTGCTTGGTAATGTAGTGTGGTGGGATCATTATGGTAGAGTTGTAAGGGTACCACAGATGATGAGAGGGCCACGGGTTCCATCCTGCTTGGTAATGTAGTGTGGTGGGATCATTATGGTAGAGTTGTAAGGGTACCACAGATGATGAGAGGGCCACGGGTTCCATCCTGCTTGGTAATGTAGTGTGGTGGGATCATTATGGTAGAGTTGTAAGGGTACCACAGATGATGAGAGGGCCACGGGTTCCATCCTGCTTGGTAATGTAGTGTGGTGGGATCATTATGGTAGAGTTGTAAGGGTACCACAGATGATGAGAGGGCCACAGGTTCCATCCTGCTTGGTAATGTAGTGTGGTGGGATCATTATGGTAGAGTTGTAAGGGTACCACAGATGATGAGAGGGCCACGGGTTCCATCCTGCTTGGTAATGTAGTGTGGTGGGATCATTATGGTAGAGTTGTAAGGGTACCGCAGATGATGAGAGGGCCACGGGTTCCATCCTGCTTGGTAATGTAGTGTGGTGGGATCATTATGGTAGAGTTGTAAGGGTACCACAGATGATGAGAGGGCCATGGGTTCCATCCTGCTTGGTAATGTAGTGTGGTGGAATCATTATGGTAGAGTTGTAAGGGTACCACAGATGATGAGAGGGCCATGGGTTCCATCCTACTTGGTAATGTAGTGTGGTGGGATCATTATGGTAGAGTTGGAAGGGTACCACAGATGATGAGAGGGCCATGGGTTCCATCCTGCTTGGTAATGTAGTGTGGTGGAATCATTATGGTAGAGTTGTAAGGGTACCACAGATGATGAGAGGGCCACGGGTTCCATCCTCCTTGGTAATGTAGTGTGGTGGGATCATTATGGTAGAGTTGTAAGGGTACCACAGATGATGAGAGGGCCACGGGTTCCATCCTGCTTGGTAATGTAGTGTGGTGGGATCATTATGGTAGAGTTGTAAGGGTACCACAGATGATGAGAGAGAGGGCCACGGGGTTCCATCCAGCTTGGTATGTAGTGGTGGTGGGATCATTATGGTAGAGTTGTAAGGGTACCGCAGATGATGAGAGGCCACGGGTTCCATCCTGCTTGGTAATGTAGTGTGGTGGGATCATTATGGTAGAGTTGTAAGGGTACCGCAGATGATGAGAGGGCCACGGGTTCCATCCTGGCTTGGTAATGTAGTGTGGTGGGATCATTATGGTAGAGTTGTAAGGGTACCACAGATGATGAGAGGGCCACGGGTTCCATCCCTGCTTGGTAATGTAGTGTGGTGGGATCATTATGGTAGAGTTGTAAGGGTACCAACAGGATGATGAGAGGGCCACGGGTTCCATCCTGCTTGGTAATGTAGTGTGGTGGGATCATTATGGTAGAGTGTGTAAGGGTACTGCAGATGATGAGAGGGCCACAGGTTCCATCCTGCTTGGTAATGTAGTGTGGTGGGATCATTATGGTAGAGTTGTAAGGGTACTGCAGATGATGAGAGGGCCACGGGTTTCCATCCTGCTTGGTATGTAGTGTGGTGGGATCATTATGGTAGAGTTGTAAGGGTACCGCAGATGATGAGAGGGCCACGGTTCCATCCTGCTTGGTAATGTAGTGTGGTGGGGATCATTATGGTAGAGTTGTAAGGGTACCGCAGATGATGAGAGGGCCACGGGGTTCCATCCTGCTTGGTAATGTAGTGTGGTAGGATCATTATGGTAGAGTTTGTAAGGGTACCACAGATGATGAGAGGGCCACGGGTTCCATCCTCCTTGGTAATGTAGTGTGGTGGGATCATTATGGTAGAGTTGGAAGGTACCACAGATGATGAGAGGGCCACGGGTTCCAGTCCTGCTTGGTAATGTAGTGTGGTGGGGATCATTATGGTAGAGTTGGAAGGGTACCACAGATGATGAGAGGGCCATGGGTTCCATCCTGCTTGGTAATGTAGTGTGGTGGGATCATTATGGTAGAGTTGTAAGGGTACCGCAGATGATGAGAGGGCCACGGGTTCCATCCTGCTTGGTAATGTAGTGTGGTGGGATCATTATGGTAGGAGTTGTAAGGGTACCACAGATGATGAGAGGGCCACAGGTTCCATCCTGCTTGGTAATGTAGTGTGGTGGGATCATTATGGTAGAGTTGTAAGGGTACCACAGATGATGAGAGGCCCACAGGTTCCATCCTGCTTGGTAATGTAGTGTGGGTGGGATCATTATGGTAGAGTTGTAAGGGTACCGCAGATGATGAGAGGGCCACGGGTTCCATCCTGCTTGGTAATGTAGTGTGGTGGGATCATTATGGTAGAGTTGTAAGGGTACCGCAGATGATGAGAGGGCCACGGGTTCCATCCTGCTTGGTAATGTAGTGTGGTGGAATCATTATGGTAGAGTTGTAAGGTACCACAGATGATGAGAGGGCCACGGGTTCCATCCTGCTTGGTAATGTAGTGTGGTGGGATCATTATGGTAAGTTGTAAGGGTACCACAGATGATGAGAGGGCCACAGGTTCCATCCTGCTTGGTAATGTAGTGTGGTGGGATCATTATGGTAGAGTTGTAAGGGTACCACAGATGATGAGAGGCCCACAGGTTCCATCCTGCTTGGTAATGTAGTGTGGTGGGATCATTATGGTAGAGTTGTAAGGGTACCGCAGATGATGAGAGGGCCACAGGTTTCATCCTGCTTGGTAATGTAGTGTGGTGGGATCATTATGGTAGAGTTGTAAGGGTACCGCAGATGATGAGAGGGCCACGGGTTCCATCCTGCTTGGTAATGTGTGGTGGGATCATTATGGTAGAGTTGTAAGGCTACCGCAGATGATGAGAGGGCCACGGGTTACATCCTGCTTGGTAATGTAGTGTGGTGGGATCATTAGGGGTAGAGTTGTAATGGTACCGCAGATGATGAGAGGGCCACGGGTTCCATCCTGCTTGGTAATGTAGTGTGGTGGGATCATTACGGATGCCACGGCCACTGACCTGTGGTGAGAGGCAACACACGAGGAGGTCACATTCACTCCTACAATTTAATTCGGTAGGGTTTATTTATTTGATTTTATATACACATTTGTTTATTTTCATGTTAGTTTCCTCCATAGGGCCTCCATCAAACTTAAAAAAACATTCCAAGTTCCCCCGTCCAGATAAATTTGTACATTTTTAGGTATAAAAATGAACCGGCCAATGCCTTTAACATTACAGGCTCGGGTATTGTTTGCCAGGAAAAAGAATAAGGGCCTACTCCTAAATGGCACAACCATTTCTTAAAATATATAAACAAACGGCAACAAAAGTCTTAAAATTGCCACACTAATGAGGCAGGAGTCTTAATATCTCATAACTAATGGGGCTAAACATGAAGGAGAAGGTGTCTAGAAAAACCTTCAAGATACGAAGAATCCTTCTTCCTTTCATTATGGCTATGGTTAGATGATTTGTACTAACCTTAGAAGAACCCTAAGGAGTTAGAGATAAGAGAGATTTACACCTTTAATTCTTAGAGACAATTCCTAAGCTGCATAGAATCGTCAAATAACAGCCAGAATATAATGAAGAAATGCATCATCAAATAATGAGGTCAGCCTATATATACAGTATATAATTTATGGAGTAATTTATGGAGTAATGGAATCGTAATTGCTCAATTTAAACCTTCGATGACAATAATTTACAATAATATAATACAACTACAAACTAAGCACATATTACTGATTAACAAAAACTAACCAAATACATAATGGTCAAAGAAACCCTAATGTTTGATTTTTTACTAAACAAAATTATTTATGATTAACATGAACACATGATGAATTATAAAAATATTTCAATATGTAATAATATGTAGGAATATTGTGTTCTAAGCGTAGTAGGGAAGGTGTACAGTAGGGTAGTGATTGAGAGAGTGAGATTGAGAACGGAGAAATGGATAGGTGACGAGCAGGGCGGTTTTTGGAAGGAAAGCGGATGTGTAGATTCAGATTTTTACCCTGCCAATGTGTTGTGGAGAAATTTCTGGAGAAACAACAAAAGGTGTATGTTGCCTTTATGGAATTGGAGATGGCCTTTGACAGAGTGGATAGAGAAGGTATGTGGAAAGTACTTAGAATATACGGAGTAGCTAGCAAGTTGCTGAAAACAGTGAAGGAGCATGTATGAGGGGTGCAAAGGTGGCACTATGTTTGGAGAATGAGCAGAGCAAGTTCTTTGACCTGAATGTTGGGTTGAAACAGAGGTGTGTGATGTCCCCGTGGTTGTTTACTGTATATATGGATGGAGTCATGAAAGAAATTCAAGGAAGAGTAGTGGATGTTGGTGTGTCACTGATAAGGGAGGGAAATGAGTGGAAGCTACCTCTACTGCTGTTTTCTGATGATACAGTTCTGATGAGCAATCATGAATGGGAGTTGCAGGGTCTGGTAAATGTGTTTGGAACAGTGTGCGAAAAACGGAATCTGAAGGTAAATGCGGGGAAGAGCAAGGTTATGGTCTTCGAAAGGGGTGAAGCCACAGAGTGTGAGGGTGAAATTGAATGGTCAGGCTATGGAGATTGTCAGCTCATTTAACACTTAAAGAGGCGGCTCACCACATAAGTCGAGTTGAAAAAACAGGCAAAAAACGAGTGAAAAAATGGTGTAAATCGAGTGAAAATGAGTGGGATAGTAATGATCCATACGTCCGATATCTGTGGCCTCCCGGCCCACACTAACTCCAGTTCCCCCACCGCGCGAGAGGATCACAGTGTAACCAATAGTTCGCTAAAAGTGAGCAAGGTAGCAAAATCTGCTAAACTTCCATCTTCGAGGTAACACTGTCAGTGCTCCACGAGTGCTACGTAGCTGTATGTTACGTCAATGTGTAGCGATTTCCACCTAGTTTTCGGCACAATACAGTTCCTTTCATACTGATGGTTGATATAGCAGTCAGAATGGCCTGAAAAGGCCAAAACGGCCACAGAGGGCCCGCTAAAGAAGGGTTAAGTATCTGGGCAGTGTGTTGAGTAAAGATGGGGATTATGGATGAACTGGTGAGGGAGAGGGTGCAACAGGGGAAGAGGGTTGTATGAATGTTGAAAGCAGTAACAAGAAATAGGATGGTCAGTATGGAAGTGAAGAATTCCTTACATGACAGTGTGGTAATTCCGACACTAACTTACGGAAGCGAAGCTTGGACGTTCGGGAAGAGACTCGGACCAAAAGTGAGACGGTGGAAATTAGTTACTTGAGAAGTGCGTGCGGAGTTACATGGAGGGATAGATAGACGAATGAGGAAGTAAGAAGGAGGTGTGTTGTGGAGATAGATGTGCTGGAAAGTGTGGAAAAGGAACAACTTGAGATGGGTTTGGTCAAATGGAAAGCGAGAGAATGACTAAGAGGGTGTACGAGAGTGAGGTGGAAGGACAGAGAGGGAGAGGTGCACCGAAGGAGAGGTGGAAAGGATGGAGTGAGGAAGTATATGGATGAAGGCGGTGCTGGTTGGGAGGAGGAGCGGTGACTGACTGGGGACAGAGGTGCATGGGGGTGGTTCTTTCATGGACACACCTTCGGGGATCACGGCGTCAGGCAATAAATAGACAGATTGAATAATATTCGTGCAAATGTTTGAGGCAATTACTACAAATCTACATGGCAGGAATACATTGGATCTTAAAATATAATTGCATTATACTTCTTTTATCTATATTTTATTGGATTTAAAATGTACTAAGCAACTGCAATGCACTTAAACTTATAAATTAAAATGTTCTCATAATGCAAGTACTGTAGTTAGCAATTGGCTTTGATACATTCATGATGTTACCACAGGCTGCTTTGCTTTTATATCTCTATCATTAAATATATATAATACACATCAGTAAGAGAAGAGTTAGTGAGAAAATTTGAAAGGAATCTAAGTGTAAAATGGAGGGAGTGTAAGAAACTGTTCTGGAATAGGTGAAGAAAGTTAGGGAGGGTAGCAAGGGAAATAGTAAGGGTGTAAAATATAAGAATGGGCAAGTGTTAGCCGAGAAGCAAGAGAGAGTATAGAGATGGAGGGACTACTTCAACGAATTGTTGAACATAAGGAATGAAACGCCAGCAATCATAGGTTGGATGGGGTATGGGAGGGGAGAAGAAGAGAATTAGTGGAGGAGGAGGTGTGGATCAGGAGGTCAGAAGTGTGGTGAAGCCATGAAAAGAGTGAAGATGGGGAAATCATCAGGGAATATATGGAGTGTGTGGAAATGCTGAAATATGGTGGTGAGATAGTGATCGAATGGGTTTGGAAAATGTGCAAACTAGCATGGGAGAAGGGAAGTGCGCCTGATAACTGGAAGACAGTCATAATACTCCCCCTGTATAAGGGTAAAGGGGAAAGAGCAATGTGTGGTAATCACCGGGGGATATGTCTTATAAGCATAGTAGGGAAGATGTACAGTAGGGTAGTGATTGAGAGAGTTTGAGCGAGAATGGAGAAATGGGTAGGTGACAAGCAGGGTAGTTTTAGGAAGGGAAGAGGATGTGTAGACCAGATTTTGCCTTGAAATGCGTTGTCGAGAAATATCTGGAAAACAAACAAAAGTTGTATGCTTCCTTTATGGACTTGGAGAAGGCCTATGACAGAGTTGATGGAGAAGGTCTGTGGAAAGTACTGAGAATATACAGAGTAGAAATTGCTGAAAGCAGTGAAGAGAATGTATGAGGTTGCAAAGGCGTCGGTACGATGAACAGGGCGAGTTCTTTGATCTGAATGTTGGGTTAAAGCAAGGGTGTGTGATGTCCCCATGGTTGTTCAATATATATATATCTGGATGGAGTCATGAAAGAAATACAAGGAAGAGCAGTGGATGTTGATGTAATGCTCTGATAAGGGAAGAAAACAAGTGGAAGTTGCCTGTACTGCTGTTTGCTGATGTTATAGTTCTGATGAGCGATAGTGAATAGGAGTTGCAGGGTCTGGTAAATATGTTTGGAACAGTGTGTGAAAAAACGGAATCTGAAGGTAAATGCGGGGAAGAGTAAGGTTATGTTCTTTGAAAGAGGTGCAGCCACAGAGTGTGAGGTGAGAATGTCAGCTCATGTAAGTATTTGGGCAGTCTGTTGAGTAAAGATGGGAGTATGGATGAAGAATTGCAGGAGAGGGTGCAACAGGGGAAGAGGGATGTAGGAATGCTGAAAGCAGTACCGAGAAATAGGGTGGTCAGCATGGAAGTAAATAACTCTTTGCATGACAGTGTTGTAATCCCGACATTGACTTACGGAAGCGAAGCATGGACATTGTTGGAGAGACACAAACCAAGAGTGAGAGGATGGATATGAGTTACTTGAGAAGTGTGTGCGGAGTTACATGGAGGATAGACAGACGAATGAGGAAATACGAGAACGGTGTGGTGTGGATATAGATGTGCTGGAAAGTGTGAAACAGAACACCTTGAGATGGTTCGGCTGTGTGGAACATATGGGAAGCGAGAGAATGACTAAGAGAGTGTAGGAGAGTGAGGTGGAACGACAGAGAGGGAGAGGTAGACCGAGAGAGAGGTGGAATGATGGAGTTAAGAAGTATATGCATGAAAGCGGTGCTGGATGGGAGGGAGGGGCGTCGACTGAGTATTGACATAGGTGCATGAGGGCGTTTCATTTGTGGCCACCCCTTCAGGGATCACGGCGCCGGCAATAGATAGATAGATCATTTTTGTTTTCAAAATTATTATTGTATGCCTTCAGAAGAATAACTAGGCATGTTATATATTAAATATACATTGATATCTGACTCTCTAAGTATGATAATCTTTAATCTGGTATCACTGTGTGTAGTTTTGTTCAAGCCAGGTGATTGTAAGCCATTTCAATTATACAATTTGTTATTCTAAGCAAAGCTTGAAAAAATTCTTATTAAATTTGACACATGTATTTTTGGTCCTGACTAACCTGAGGGTAATTGCACGAGGCCGGTAAATTCCAGGTCCACCAGTGCGACAGGTTAGGCTTCAATTCGGACAAAATTAGTTATATTTTTTTTTTTTTTTTTTTTTTTTTTTCTATATTCCAACTACTCCCTCTCGGGCATAGGCTGAGAGCCTGTACATTCCACCGCCCAACACGGTGAAGCCCGTGAGGTCTTGTTCCAGTCTGGGGAGTGAGACATGCGAAGCATCCATCATGGCTCGAAGTAGCTCCATCTCTGAAGCGGCCGGTTGCTTCGCCCAAGTGCTTCACCGTCTCACCCTCCAGACTCAGACCCTCACTCTCAGAACGCCACCTATTGAGCAGTGAACTCACTAGGCATTGTCCCCCTGTAACATATTTTGAATATGGGAATATTCATACAGTGTTATTTAATCAGGGAACAACGAGGGTATTTTTTTGGCATTTCGGTGGGCTTTGTGGTAATGCACTGATACTAGGTACAGCACAAATTCAATCCCAATAATATCTTCCCATTGACATATCGGGATTTGAACCCGGGTCCATTGGATTACCAATCCAGTGGCATGACCACTCCACCACACCTCCCCAGGGAGGTGTGGTTATATTTACCATATAAAGCAATGTTACTGCACTATATGTGCATAATTTACATTGATGAACATATGAACATTGAAGAACCAAAAAACAGCTGTAAAGACCAAATATCCAGTGAAAAAAACAACAACATTGTGACAGGAGGATATCGAGTACATGGGCGGCGGAGCGGCATAGGCCCTCCCTGTCTCGAGGCTCTCGTCACACTGACTCAGGAGGGAGGGAGTATAGGGAGTGGGAGAGGGAAAGTATAGAATAAAGGAGGAGGGCTAAGTTAAGGGGGGATGGGCCATTTTTTTTGGACCACTTTCTCCCTCATGTTTAGTCCCATTAATAAGATCTTTCGCCCCATTTCTTCGTCAATATTGAGACCTTTCGTGCTATTTAGGTGTCAATTTTCCCCCTGGCAAACGATAGTATGCCTGTAATGTTGGAAGAACCGGCCTATGGCCGGGAAATTTTTCTACCGAAAAATTTACAAATTAATCTAGAAGGGGATCTAATGGATGTTTTTTTTTTAATTTGATGGAGGTATAGGGAGGAAACTAATTGGTTATGTGGAGCAGAATAACCAGACCACTGAGCTCCACACGGAACTCTCATAGGTCTGGCCCGAAGGATTAGATCAGATTACTGAAAGGAGCTTAAGGTGATGCAAAAAATGGACGATGGAGAGGAAGGAAAAGGGCTGAGAATCAGATAAAAGGTCAGCGAATGATTTAACCCATTGGCTGCGGCTATGTTTGGGCTACTTAGGGCATATTCAGGCACTCCTGAATGATAAATCAAGCATCTGCATTAAATGAAGTGTATTCTGCCAAAAACTAGACAAAAATAGTTTCAAAATTACACCAGAACGGGCCCCGTACGTGGTCTGGTTCACCCGCAGTGGTGCCAGTGAAACGCGGGAAACCCGCTATTTGGTAGCACACGCTCGCTGGGTTACACTGCTGTGAGACACAGAGAGAGACCCGCGCGAGACACAGTGTACCTCAGTGAGCCGCTCGGTGCTCTGAGGGTCGGAGGTGGGCCCCTCACGCTCCCGCCCACTGACACTCGATTTTTACATTTTTTACAGGCTTTTAAAGCCTGGAAATTGCTGTAACTTGCCAGGACGTTCCAGAACGTCACCCGCAACGAAAGGGTTAAGGGTACTTCACACAGTCAGGAATGCGAACTAGAATCACTAGGAGTAGCTGAAAATTCGGATTCCTGGGCCTATTCGCGGTGAAAATCGATGACTCCTAGTGACTCTATCGATATCCTAGTGATTCCTGTTAGACTCCCAGTGACTCCAAACCAGTCCCGGCCGATTGGCCCTGTCCGACAAAATGTTCACCGTGTTTAAGGTTCTCGCCGCGAATCGGACCATTCCCAGTGATCCCCAGTGATTCCCCAGTGACTCCCAGTGAGTCCTGGTGATTCTGGTGAGAACTGAAACCGAAACCGAAACCTGTCCGCGAATCAAATACGAATCACCAAGAAACGCCAGGACTCACTGGGAGTCACTGGGGAATCACTGGGAATCAACTGGGAGTCACTGGGAATGGTCTGATTCATGGCGAGAACTTTAAATACGGTGAACATTTTGTCGGACAGGGCCAATCGCCTGCGAGTGGTTTGGAGTCACTGGGAGTCTAACAGGAATCACTAGGATATCGCTAGAGTCACTAGGAGTCGTCGATTTTTCACCGCGAATAGGCCCAGGAATCCGAATGTGCAGCTACTCCTAGTGATTCTAGCTCACATTCCTGACTGTGTGAAGTATCCTTTAATAAATATATTATTCATATAAACCTGTAATACTTCTCATGTGAAAGTATAATATACAGTATACGGGTAGTTAACTTTTCTTGGTCAAACATTATAAATAGGCCTAGTATTAACCTGTGTAAGTACAATTTCCCGCAAGACATTGAATTCACCCAGTGATTGTGTGTAGAGAAGGAAATTACGGTAGGTGAGGTAATTAATAATGTGAACAATGTATGGTCAATGTTACAATACCCTACTTGTAGTCTACAAGTTCTGCAACTCCCCTTACCTAACATAACGAGAGTGGTGGAGACGTGTTTGTATGTGTTTTGAAATGTCAAGTTCGTTTGGTGGTGGAGAGTGGAGTTTGGATTACTACTTCGAGGGGCATTGTAGTCGCCGGGATAAACTTTGAGCCAGCGTAATCATGGCTTGGTTGTTTAGGGGCCGTTGTAGTCACCGGTTAATAATCTAGAAGTTCTGCAACTCCCCTGACCTAACTTAAGCAAACTAACACAACCTATAAGTGTCACCTATTTTAGGTAATCATATGAAATATTACAGAACTCGGTAACGAATGAAAACAAGAAGGTGGGAAGGATTAACTATCCACTATTTAGACAATAGTTTAAATATATTTGTTTCTTAAAGTATAGTAAGCATTGATATTATGACCTTACGGTACATAATAATACAGACTTATCGTATTATATTAATGTCTGTAATGATGTATGAATACAGTCATAATACTTAATGACGATATTAGAGGACTGTAGTTATAGTGTCCGTGGGTCGGTGGTGAGTGTGCATGTGGCTTGGCACAGCTTGGGGGCCCCTTATATAGGGGCTGTGCACAATGGGGGCCATGCCTGGCATACTCGCATCTCATTCCTAACAAATCCCAGTGATGCTCGGTAACTCCCAGTGACTCCTATCTAATTCCCAGTGATTCCTATATTACTCCTATCGACTCGTATATTACAGTAATCCAAAATTTTCAACTTTTCAATAACTCTCACTTCATTCCTGGTTTTATCCCGGTGATTCCTTGTGATTACCAGTGATTCACAGGTACACTCCCACTGGTTCCTACGGTGTTGTGAATGCACGGGGAATTGCAGACATTCGCGGTCTTATTCCCAGGAATCACCAGGATTCATTACTCCTAGTGATTGTAACTCGCATTCCTGACTGTCTGAAGTACCCTTTAGTACCAAAACAAGCCGTACGCAGACGGGCAGTATATGGGCAGTCAACGACATGGCAAACAGTGAGAGGGGAATGACAGGAGGAGCAGGTAGGGGCGGAGTGCGGGGAGTGGACATTAAATTACTAAGAAAATCATAAAAAAGAAGGGACATCTACTGGTTAAGGGGAGGAAGACCATTTTTCTGGACCCCCTTCTCCCTAATGTTTAGCCCCACTAGTTTTGAAATTATAAGACGTTCGGCCCATTAGTTTGGCGATTTTAACACCTTTCCCCTATTTCGTTGTCAATTTTAAGACCTTTCGTGCAATTTCGGTGTCGATTATTTCCTTGCGAGCGATAGCGAGCCTGCAATTTTAACAAGAACCGGCCTTCGGCGGGGAAATTTTTCTACCGAAAATTGTACAAATTTATCTTGAAGGGGATGTTTTCTAAGCTTGATGGAGGTCTAGGGAGGAAACTAAAAAAAATATATGAATAAAATAATGAATTAATAGACCAAACAAACGGTCAATCCCCCCTTAAAACGCTCTACTGGTTCAGCTGCCGTGGACCTCCTCAATATTAAGGGGAGGTTTTTAGTTTGTTTCCTACTCCTCCAGCAATCTTAAAATTTCACCCCCTTGACCCCCTTTCAAGATAAATTTGTACATTTTTCGGTCTGGTGATGGGCTGGTCTATCAGAATGAGAGTTGAGCGTTCTCTGCTATACCCATAGCTTACTCTGACTGTTCCTTTTACTTATATATTTTCTAGATCTCAAGTGACGGCGTCTTTTCCGTGGATTAACCTCCCTACTGCCAACCCTGGCAGATTGGGAGCCAAAGCGTCACATCTTTCCTTTGCCCCTCAACTTTCCCTTTATAATTGCTGAGGGGCACAGGGCCTTGGGTGGGGCTTTTGTTTCCCGGGCATTTCCGCACCCTCCTCAGCTCCCCGCCTTTGAGTGGCTTCGGTCACCTGGGCATTATTAGTGGTAAGCTGGGAGGGTTCTGTGGGGGCGCTCGGTTATGGCCTTGGCCTTGCTCGGGACCTTGGGGCTGCTTAGCCAGACAGCCTGAGGAACAGCAACAACATTTTTCGGTAGAAAAATGTCCCGGCTAAAAGCCGATTACTCTTAAATTACAGGCTCGCTATCGCTCGCCAGGATAAAATCGACACCTAAATGGCACGAAAGTTCTTAAAATTTACAGAATGGGGCGGAAATTCTTAAAAATCACCAAACTAATGGGGCAAACGTCTTAAAATCTCAAAAGCAATGGGGCTAACCATGAGGGAGAAAGGGGTAAAGAAAAAAATCCCTCAAGTGGAAATCTCCCCTTATATGGGCGTATCTACTGTATTTGCTAATTTATGTATATTTTTATTATTTTTTTAGTTTCCTCCCTATACCTACATCAAATTAAAAACACAATCCATTAGATCCCCCTTCTAGATTAATTTGTACATTTTTCGGTAGAAACAATTTCCGGCCAAAGGCCGGTTCTTCCAACATTACAGGCTCACTATCGTTCGCCATGGAAAAAGTTGACACCTAAATAGCACGAAAGGTCTAAATATTGACGAAGAAATGAAGCGAAAGAACTTAAAATTGACTAAATAATGGGGCAAACATCTTAACATCTGAACACTAATGGGGCTAAACATGAGGGAGAAAGTGGTCCAGAAAACCGGGCCATCCCCCCTTAAAACGCTCTACTGGTTCAGCTGCCGTGGACCTGCTCAGTATTAAGGGGGGATGGGCGTATGTATTAAGGGGGGATGGGCGTATGTATTAAGGGGGGATGGGCGTATGTATTAAGGGGGGATGGGCGTATGTATTAAGGGGGGATGGGCGTATGTATTAAGGGGGGATGGGCGTATGTATTAAGGGGGGATGGGCGTATGTATTAAGGAGGGATGGGCGTATGTATAATTTGATTATTTGTTTAGTTTCCTCCCTAGACCTCCACCAAGCTTAAAAAAACATCCTCCCAAGAACCTCCTTCAAGATACATGTGTAGGCTACATTTTTCGATAGAAACATTTCCTGTTAAATTACTGGCTCGCTATCGCTCGCCAGGAAAAAATAGACACCTAAATTACACAAGTCTTGATATTGTCAAAGAAATGGGGCGAAAGGTCTTACAATCGCCAAAATAATGAGCCGAACGTCTTGTAATCTGAAAACTAATGGGGCTAAACATGAGGAAGAAGGGTTATCAGAAAAACTACCTATCTCCCCTTAACCCATTCAGTACCGGTCATCTCCTTTGCATTATATTCGGACTACTATTAGACGATTTTATTCAGCTTAGAAAGGATCTGCGGTAGCTAAAAGGATTACATGAAATAGTAGGTAGTCTTATAAATGTCATGGGTCCTTCCTAAGCTGAATACAATCATCTAATGGTTGACAAAATCTAATGGAAAAAACGTCACCAGTACTGAAAAGGGTTACTCCTTTTTGTTCACTTTTTGTCGAATTTTCTAGTTTCCTCCCTGGACCTCCATCAAACTTAAAACAAACATCCATTAGATCCCCCTTCTAGATTAATTTGTAAATGTTTAGGCAGAAAAATGTTCCCGGTTCTTTCAAAATTACAGGCTCACTATCGTTCGCCAGGAAAAAACATAAACACCTAAATAGCACGAACGGTCCTAATATTGACAAAGAAATGGGGCGAAAGGTCATAAAATCGATACACTAATGGGGCAAACATATTACAATCTGAAAACTAACGGGGCTAAACACGAGGGAGAAAGTGGTCCAGAAAACCATTATGACTTCCTTTTACCTTTGATTCTGACTAAAAGTGGATGATTTTAAGCAGTTTATGAAATACCTATGCTCCTAAGAGTGTTGATCGAGCCCGTATTTACCCATTTGAATCACATCGATGTAGATAGTAAAGTAACGCAAATCGTCTCATGGTAACTTGAATATGATGTAAATTACGTCATGGTGGTTAAGGGGTTAAGGGGGGAAAGGCTGTTTATTTGCTAATATATTTATATTTTTATTATTTTTTTCAGACGTTGGTTGAGAGACTCAGACCAAGAGTGAGAGCAGTGGAAATGAATTACTTAAGGAGTGCGTGCGGAATTACATGGAGGGATAGACAGACTAATGAGGAAGTAAGAAGGAGGTGTGGTGTGGAGGTAGATGTGCTGGAAAGTGTGAAAAGGAACAACTTGAGATGGTTCGGCCATATGGAACGTATGGAAAGCGAGAGAATGACTAAGAGGGTGTACGAGAGCGAGGTGGAGGGACAGAGGGGGAGAGGTAGACCGAATATGAGGTGGAAGGATGGAGTGAGGAACTACATGAATGAAGGCGGTGCTGGTTGGGAGGAGGGGCGTCGACTGACTGGGGACAGAGGTGCATGGGGGCGGTTCGTTCGTGGCCACCCCTTCGGGGATCACGGCGTCAGGCAATAGATAGATAGATAGATTATTTTTTAGTTTCCTCCCCAGACCTTCATCAAGCTTAAAAAAACACCCCCTAGATCCCCCTTCGAAATAAATGTGTACATGTTTCGGTAGGGTCCTCCTAAAATTACAGGCTCGCTATCGCTCGCCAGGAAAAAAATAGACACCTAAATGGCACGAAATGTCCAAATATTGACAATGAAGTGGGGTGAAATGTCTTAAAGTCGCCAAACTAATGAGTCGAACTTCTTAAAATCTGAAAACTAATGGGACTAAAGATGAGAGAGAAGGGGGCCAGAAAAAAACGACCATCTCCCATTAAAGGTGGGGGCGCATGGGTTGAGGTAAACATGGAAAAATAATCGCCAACCTGCATATAATTATCTTGTAAAATGCAATGTCACTGAAATAATTATTAACAATGGTATAAAGGATTTTGCGGATCGTCTATACCGGGCCTGTGACGTCATAGTGACGGCACACCAGTATCCTTAGCCTAGACTGGATGGTGGACTTACACTCTTGTGACGTCACAGGCCCGGTATAGACGATCCACAAAATCCTTTATACCAATGTTAATAATTATTTCAGTGACATTGCATTTTGCAAGATAATTATGTACAGCTTGGCGATTATCATTCCATGTTTATCTCAACCCATGAGCCCCCACCTTTAAGTTCAATCAGATGGCTCCGTTCGGCTTAGTCAGGTTGTGTCCAAGCTATTTTCATTAACATTCAAAATATTATCAAGATTGATTGTGATATTCTTTAAAGAGAGATGGTCGGTTTTTCTGGTCCCCATTCTCCCTCATGTTTAGCCTCATTATTTTTCAGATGTTAAGATGTTCGGCACATTAGTCTGGAGACTAAGACCTTTTGTCCCATTTCATTGTCAATATTAAGACCTTTCATGGTACTTGGGTGTAAATTTATTTTCCTGGCGATTGAAGGCTAGCCTATGATTCTGAAGGAATCGTCCTTCGGACACAAAATAATCTCATGATTTTTTATTATGCTTGATGGGGCCTAGGGAGGAAAATAAAATACTTCTAATAATTTATATATACATAAATAAATAATAAAAATAACACCTACCCCCTTCACCAGCATAATTATATGGTTAGAGATTAGGATAGGGTAAACAATAATACTAAAGACTAGGAATCATCCTCCCCTTGTAAAATTCACCTACTAGACGAGACAGAGCTAGGGGCGAGGGAACGTGAAAATGGTCTTGGACCCTAAGAATTGGAACTATAAATGCTGTTTCTGTTTGGGCTCTGTCTCGAGTCAGCCACCCCCAACTATGGGGTATGTGCCTGAGTATATACATACCTACATACATACATACCTGGACAATTAGCCTCATCCGAATAGTCCCGACAATGAACAGGACCATCGCAGTAGTGTCGGGCGTCGATACAGGAGCCGTCCCCGCACCGCCACCCCCAACACTGGCACTCAAACACTGTCAAACCAACAACAACAGTCAGTCAAACTTAAGGGGGGTCACCTGTTTGTTTTCTCTTTCTCTCCTTTGGTCTCTTTCTCTGGCTTGTATCCATTCGGCCCCATTTAGTCAACTGTTTTAAGATGTTTATCCCCATCCAGGTGTCGATTTCTTCTGTTTAAGACGTTTATCCCCATCCAGGTGTCGATTTCTTCCTGGCGAGCAATAGCGAGCCAGCATTGTATGGAGAAATCCGGCTTCGCCGGAGAAATTTGTCTATCGTAATATGTACAAATTTAGCTTACTGGCAAAACAAAAAATATATATGCTGGCTCACTACCGCTCGCCAGGAAAATATTGACACCTGGATGGGGGTAAACGTCTTGAAACAGTAGGGCAAATGGGGCCGAATGGATACAACCCAAAGAGAGAGGGAGAGAAAGAGAAAAAAGCGAGGTGGATCACCTCAAGTTGGTACACTGAGGCTGAGGGGGGGGGGGGGGGATAGGTAGGCAGGGGAGATGAGAGGTCTCTAAGGATTATAGAGAAGTAAAGATGGAAATGAAGAGAAAAAGTCGAAGAGTAAAAGGTGAACGGCCGTCCTCTTTGCTATTTTTCATAAGTGTGTTCTTGATAGGAGCATCTCTGGAGCAGCAATGGTGTTGGTGGTGTGGAGAGGCCGCTAATGTTGGTGAAGGTGGGAGATGCATGATAGTAGTATAAACATTCAACTTCAGGCAACCAGTCCACTGCAACGTATATTGATCCAGCATTGCCACACACATTAACAAATTGTATATATGGGCCGTTTAAAGGTCCCGAGCGCGTCTTTAAATATTTAAATGCCACTACTGTTAACACGTGCGCAAGAATGTTTTGTTTATCTATTATCGTCTTTTTATCGTTTATTACTAGTTTACTGACAGGATTTCGGTACGATATGTTGGTCCAGTGGTCTGAGGCGGGTGTGGTGGTGGTGGTGGTGTGTGTAAAGCGGTGGTGCCATGTTTACAATTTAATATAGATAAACGCACTGAATATCTTAAAACCATGACAAATTATCCCTAAAGGTTCCTGGATTTCTATTTATATGTCGCAAAGTATATAGTGTGTCGATAAATTGTGAGTTTATTAGCACACAAAATTGTTATATGGGAGAACTGTCTTCCAAAATTCCTGAACTGATAGCAGGCCTGCACAGTGTCAGTCAAGAGTTGCCTTGCGTCGAAGTTACATTGCGTTAATATTTCCGGGGCTCCAATATGTTTACAAGCGTTTTCTTGGGTGTTCTTTCATAAATTTATCATCATGCCACACAGAACTAAGGACTCGAAGCGTAGAGCAAGTTTGATGTTAGCTATAAGAAAAGGGGAGAAGCAGCCCTGTTTCTAAAATATATTGCTTCCTTGAAGATAAAATCATAGCCTCATCTATAGGGCTACCAACAATGGTATCATCAACATATTTGCGGTATAAAACGAAAGTAGAACAAATTGCTAAACAGAAGTATGGGAAAAGCAGTGGCATAGTTGTAGAAGCAATCTTTAATGATTATAAGGACACATTAGATATACTTCCAAATAGTGAGGGCAATCGGTACTAAATAGGACAAAAATTGCTCACAAGGTGATACAAGCATAAAACTTTCCACAATAGTTCACAAAGACCTATTTTACAATTTCAGGGCAGGAGCCACCGAGATTTCAGTGTTGCATAGCAACGGTTGCTAGGCAAATCATTTTCCTTAGCAACCGGCAGCAACAATGCAGTTTCTGGAAAACTGTGAGGTGCTATGGTTTTTTCTCAACTCCTTGTTCTAAAAAACATGTAGCATTGCATTTGGAGATCATATACAAGAATTATGTGGCATAAAATCCAATTTAGGGCAAGTCAGGCTATAAAAATGCCACTCCTAAAGCTTCAGACACTGTTGTCACAGTCACTTTTGCATTTGCAGTAGGCTGTGCATTTTAGATGCGCATCAACACATTTGCAGTCTGTGCATCCTCCTCGGCAAGAACACTTCAGTAGTTCTGGGCAGGTTGCACTGGCTTCGGGCAAGTTAGACCACAGAGGCCTCCACTATTCTGGGCAAGTCCATCCCCACTCACTTGGAGAGGGCAACTGTCGTTCTGGCACCGTGGTGCAGCCCCAGTGGTGCCCACCTTGTAGTACTGCCCTCTTCATGTGTTGCTGTAGAGCAGCCTTGGTTGGAGGTAGACATGATATCTGACGTCCTTTCTGGATGAACAGATTCTTTCTGACTTCATTGATGGAACGAGAAGTTGCTGTCCTGTCATAGAGTCGAATGGTGAAGTATTCCAGAGAAGCCTCAGTCGCTTCACCAATTTGTTCAGGTGCATTGTGCAGCTCATAGAATGTCGCAGTAAATTCATCATGTGCCTCCCACACTTTCCATGCAGTCTTCTTTCCCACCTGGACCAGATGGGACACGGTATCACAACCTGTATAAGCATGGAACACAGGCAGTGCCAAGGATCTTTCTGTGCCAAGTGAAGCACATATTTCATGAGCTGGGATGTACCTAAAGTCCTTTCCACAACCAAAGGCAATCCAGAGTTCTATCTGCTGTCTCTGAGCCAGCTGCTGTACGACTGCCACTGCTAATACTACCACGTCAGCGTCCACAGTTCGAACAAGGATCTTGTGGAAGCCCTGCATAACAGCATCACTGACATGCAACATGATCCTCGAGTCTGCCTCCTCATGGTTGCAGGGAGCAATGTTGCTGGTGTCTCGTGTAGGTAAGCATAGCACATTGGCACCATCAGTAACAATGAGAGTCTGGTCTCCTGATGCATTTTCCAGCAGTTCCTTGTTCAGGAATGTAAACAGGTCTGTCTTGTTGTTAGCCAAGCGAAGGAACTGCTGCCAGTTCTTTGGTGTTGGGCTAGACGCCCCAACTCGTCTGCGCTGAATAGGACCAGTGACACGTTGTTCTCTTGTCTGTGACTTGAGGCTGTTATCGAAGTACTGGTCCCAGACAACATCCACTCTCAGAGCCTGACTTTGAGCATTGTTTATGTATGGAAGAAAGACCTTGGCAGCATAGTCTCCAAATGTTTTGCAGCCCTCAGGTCTAAGAAAGTGAACAAGTGCCGCACCATCCATGATTCGCACTTCAGTCTCTGGTGTCACATCATTTGATGACCCTACTTTCTTTTCAAGACATTCTATGAGATCAGACTTCTTCCCTGGACGTAGCTGCCCATAGGCAGACAGAGATGGAGGAAATGGGAGGTTTTCATGATTGAAGAAATTGTTCAAGTCACCTTTCCTTGTCTGACATGCAACATACAGACTTGCAAACAGCGAAGATTCACTTTTGAGGAGACTGACTTTGTCCCCTGATTTGTTTGATCATTTGCCTTGGACATTGAACAGTACCACCTTGTTCATGGTAATTGTTGCTGTGATTGGCTTAGTATTTGTTCTGAGCCGCTCTTCCACAAATGTTGCATACTGCTCCTGACCCTTTGATGCGAGAGTGGTTAGACACTCGACTGACTGCTCATTCATGATGTCCTTTGTATGGAGTCTGAGAAGGTCCTGCCCTTCCTCCTCAAATGGGCTCCCCATGTCCTCCATTACACTAACTACCGCCTGAACCTGTCCAGCAAACAACTTCTGGGTTGACCGGGTTTGTTCATGATGGTTTCTTTGCCCAGAACTTTGTTGTTTCCCTACCATGGTCGCTTCAAACTCAGAAATTACTCTACTATGGTTTCATAGCCTCTGTCAGTTGGTGATATGAGAGACTCTTTGGTGTCCAGTTGACAAAAAACACAGATAGTCCAATCAGTTGCTTGAACAGATGAAGATGAGGCACTGGCCATTTCTGTGAATATTCAGTACGTCTTGACTATCACTGTGCGCAGATCAAATATATCAAACTTGCTGAAACTGGAAACAAAATATGATTAAGGCCGAGGGTTTATCCTTTTACCACCTTTATCAAATACATCTGTTGCACACATTCCTTTATGGGATACAACTAGGTTCAGTTTCCCTACACCTAGCCCGATCGTTCATCCAGTGCCATTTAAGTCCCGTGCGATCTGTACACCTTCCGGGTAATTCTTAAGCCCTGTTACCCTTGGCTCGGCTCTCCCGCGCTGGCACATTCTGTCAATTCAGGCGCGGCTATCTAACTACATCTACCAACTACAAACTACAGTTTAGTAGCTAGTGGATTTGGGGCTGTTAGATAGCATTTGGGACACTGATCTAGTTATACTAGTACTTATTAAAGTACTAGTATATCTAGATCAGCTGGCACTGAACCCCATGCTGAGTTACACAGCAGTGATGTCACCAGTGTGCCCTGGTTGTGTGCTGACATTCACTCTATTATATAGATATATATGCTTTTATACATCTTTTGAACCATTTTAGGAGTGAATATAGGAAAATAAATAAAAGTACAAAGTCATAACACTTCATAGTAGTTCAGAAACTGCATCGTTGCTGCCGGTTGCTAAGGAAAATGCTTTGCCTAGCAACCGTTGCTATGCAATACAGAAATCTCGGTGGCTCCTGCTCTGAAATTGTAAAGTTGGTCCTTGTGAACATTTCCGGGAAGTTTCATGCTTGTATCACCTTGTGAGCAATTCTTGCACCCATTTCCTTGACTTTGGGTTTGGGTCAGTGATTGAAGCACATAGGCTACAGGACTTGTTATTGATGGATAGGCGTATTCAAAGTACTGTCAGTCTTGCATATATTGGAAGAAGAATCTAAGTAATGATAAGAAACTGACTGTGAAATATAATAAAATTACAGAAAAGTCTTAATAATGACAAAGAAATGGGTCAAAAAGTCTTAAAATCGCCAAACTAATGGGCCGAACGTCGTAAAAATTAAAACTAATGAGGCTAAACATGAGGGAGAAGGGGAACTAGAAAAACGACCCAGCACCCCTTAAAGGAAGGTTTGTATATATTTGTTTATTGATGTAGTTATTCATTATTTTCTTTAGTTTCCTCCCAAGACCTCCATCAAGCTTTAAATATACCCATAAGGCCTCCTTTCTAGATAAGTGTATAGCGTCTTGTTTCCCTGTTTAATATATCTCAGTAGTTCAGCAAGGAGAGGTAGAGTTTGGAACAGTAAGTGTAGTTCAATGTCATAATATTCACACTCATATTGCAAATGTTTCCTCTCCATCCTCGCACTAAGTGTACCATGGATCTATATATCTATCTATTGCCGGACGATGTGATCCCCAAAGGGGTGGCCATAAACGAAACGCCCACATGCACCTCTGTTACCAGTCAGTCGACGCCCCTCCTCCCATCCAGTACCACTTCTTAACTCCATCCTTCCACCTCTCTCTGTTTACCTCTCCCTCTCTGTCCTTCCACCTCGCTCTCGTACAGTTTTAGTCATTCTCTCGCTTCCCATACGTTCCACATGGCCAGAACATCTACATCCACACTACACCGATCCAGAGCTCTCGTACTTCTCATTCGTTTGTCATCTCTCCATACAACTCATGTCCACCCTTTTCATCGTCCATACTACGCTCCCGTAAATAAATATCGGGATTACCACACTGTCATGCAAGGGATTCTTTACTTTCATGCTGACCACCCTATTTCTTGATACTTCTTTACTTTTTTATCCATACTCCCATCTTTACTCAACACGCTGCCCAAATTCTTAGATAAGCTGACATTCTCCATAGCCTGATCGTTCAACTTCACCTCGCACTCTATGGCTGCACCCCTTTCAAGACCATAACCTTGATCTTCCCGGCATTTACCTTCATATTCCGTTTTTCTAACACTGTTCCAAACATATTTACCAGACCCTACAACTCCCATTCACTATCGTCCATCAGAACTGTATCATCGGCAAACAGCAGTACAGGCAACTTCCACTCGTTTCCCTCCCTTATTAGCGGTACACCAACATCCACTGCTCATCCTTGTATTTCTTTCATGACTACATCCATATTATATATTGAACAACCATGGGGTCATCACACACCCTTGCTTTAACACAACATTCAGATCAAAGAACTCGCTCTGCACATTCTCCACATGTACTGACTGACGCCTTTGCACCCTCATACATGCTCTTCACTGCTTTCAGCAACTTCGTCATCTACTCCATTATATTCTCAGCACTTTCCACATACCTTCTCTATCAACTGTCATAGGCCTTCTCCAAGTCTATGAAGGCAGCTACAACTTTTGTCACTTCTCCAGATATTTTTCCACAACACAGCCCTATATGCTGGCTTATATTTCAGCATGTACGAGGTACTCCACGGATGCTCACCAGGTTAATGGTATTTAAGTTTCTCCTATTATTATTATTATTATTATTTTATACTGAACACAGACAGCAGAAACTATAAAGTAAATCATAAACTAGTAGATATTTTGTCATCCAATTTTCTATAAAACTCTATTAACCCGTTCACTACCGGTGCCGTCCATTTCTTAATGTTCTGCCAATTATTAGACTATTTTATTCACCTTAGGAAGGACGTCTGTGACGCATGTCGAGTATGAGCATGCTGTACAGAACGCCCAGTCAGGCCCCACTCTCGCTAGGATCGTCAGGGCAGGAACTTTGGCTGTAGTCTGTGTAGAGTTTCCTAACTCAGTTTATGTGAACCGTTGTACTATAAGTATTATCATTATGTATTTTGTTTTCTTCTAAGTCAACGAGTTCTATTTTATATCATTAGATATAAGTATTGTGTGTGGGACTTGTATGTAATGATGAGAGGAGAGAGAGAGAGATATTACGTGGCGGGGGGTCAGGGAGTGCGCCACGCGGGCCGGTAGGCCTAATTCCCTCCTCCCCCCTCCCTTCCTCCCTTTCAGCGCGTGGGAAGTTCTTTGTCGATCCCAGATTGAGAGAGAATATGACGTCATGATTGCCAGTGGGCGGTCCTTAGTGTTGGCGATATGCTCGCTACAGGGCCGAGTATAAAAAGAGAGGTCCCGCCGCATTTTCCTCAGAACTCATCAGGCAAAGCGACCTCTCATATCCCTTGCAACTATCCATATTCTTCCGACTGATGTGAACTTTCTCTACTCTCTGAACAGCCTACCTTCTTCTCTTCTCGTCCCTGTTTAACCTCCATGACCCCTTTGGTGCAGATTTAGTCAGCCAAAGTATTATCGCTTGAGTTCTCACGAGATAAGTGCCTGTTAGATAGCCTATTTTTGGAAGGGTTAACTAGAATAGGATTGATTGATGTTTGTTGCACTCGTATATGTATTTCCCTGTGTACTATTATTCATGTTCCTGTTTTCTGCTGGTTTAGGTAATGCTAGACTGGGATAGGGTTCCTCGAGTTGTGATTTCCTATGAGTGCTAGGTTGGTTGAACCAGCACAATTGCAACGGAGACGTGGGAAGCCTAGGGGGTCTTTTTGATTGTGTACCGTGGGAGTTTAGCACTGTGTTGCGAGTGAGGGCTTTTGCCTGTGCCACCCAACACTGTGCTATCTCATTTGCTTGACTTTGAGAGGATCGCCAGGAGAGAACCAGATACTAGTGATCTGGATCTCTCAAGAGAGCATCCCGTCAATTACCGTAATTTGGCCGCACAGTCTTAAGGACCTCGCTAGGCTACGAGCCGCTTGCTCAGCCATTGTCTCTTAACCTTAGATATCCCAGCTAGACTTTGCTCGACCAGCAGATACAGTATAGTATTGAAGCTTCTCCTTATGTATATTATTGTTTAAGCACTATTGATTTCATGCGTGGCACGCTTAGCTACTTCAGAGATTAGTGGCCCACGAGCACAATCTTAGTAGGCTATTGCCAGTGCATTGTCGGAGTACTTCTTCTTAATGTTTGCCATATCCTATTGCTTATTCTTATAATTCTTCTTATGTCAATTTAAAGCCTTTAATTACCAGTGAGTTATTCATTAAATTGCTGTTCAAAATCCGATACTTACTTCTTATGAGTATTCGAGAAGCATCTAACTTATCAGAAGATTCCTTGCTTGATGCTCGAGGACTATTGTTTAACGTAACGTAATAGTGCCGATCCGAAGTAGAGGGTGGAGGACTTCTTAAGTTCTTAGTTCAAGGGTGGATTACTTCGGCTTCGGCCAACACTATTCTTTAGTGTTGTAGTACTTTCTTCTTTGTTTGATTGTTGACCAGACTAGATAACTCCCGTCTTGCTATTAGTCTGTTGTGTGAAACGCTAGTACCGAGTTCTTGTATACCCCGTTATAGCAGATAGAACTCTGGAGGGTAGTGGCGTTTTTTGTTCGGCTGGCAGTACTCTGGGGTTGGGATCGTGTGTTTCCGTTGTGGCAGCGAGCCATACTCGAGTCCTGTGTAAGAGCCCTAGTGTACCCGAGTGCCCGGTCGTAACAAATGGCGACCTTGCTTAGGATTTTGTGAACAGTATAATTTTTTGCAGAGTTGTACAACATTTGTTTGTTCGTACTTTAGCGTACATATTGAAGAATATTTTTTTTTTGTAAGGCAATTAGGAGAGCATTTAAGAGACTCCAGTTAATTTAGTAATTAGTGCTTACATAAGGGAGTTTAACACTTTTGTCTCGAGAATTTTTTGTGAACTTCAGTATGTCGTGCCCTAGTATTGACGAGGAGCGAGAGATGCTATTTGAGGAGGTGCCGTTAGTAACTAGTGAGGAGGATGCTAGATTTTTTGTGAGTAAGCAGTACCACGTGACGGAGGAGAGGCTGACTGGGGTGAATGTTTATGGCTTGCACCTGATAGCCAAGGTTTTGGGTCTATCCAATGTAGGAGGGATGTCCAAGGGGGAGCTGATTTCCTGGGTGTTGCGTGGGCGACATGGGGTTTCGGAGGAGAGGGCGTTTGGGGGGGTTCCTCCCCAGATCCCCTCTCACTCGACTCCCACAGTGCCGTCCACTCAGTTGCCGGAGGTTAGCACTCTCCCACAGAGGGATGAGCATTGGAAGATTGGAGTGCCCTCGGGCGGTGCGTATGGTGGTTCCCCAGTTCTTGCCCCCCCTCCTTCAGTAGTGGCAGCTCCCTCTTCCGGCCTGTCTCCTGAGATGATATTTAAACTCGAGCTTGCTAAGATGGAGAATGAGGCTAGGAAGCAGGAGATGGAGAATGAGACTAGGAGGCAGGAGAATGAGACTAGGAGGCAGGAGAATGAGACTAGGAAGCAGGAGAATGAGACTAGGAAGCAGGAGAAGGAGATTGAGGCTGAGATTAGGAGGCACGAGGCTGAGCTTAGGTACGACTCAGAGAAATATTGTGCTCAAATAGATTTAGATAAGACTCGTGCAGAGTCGACAGGGATTCGGATGGGCCGTGAGGGCCAAGTAAGAGAACAGTCCTTGTCTCACTTAGTCAAATTGGTGCCGGCATTTAGTGAAACTGAAGTCACAGAATTTTTTAATCGTTTTGAGAAGAAGTGTAGGGAGCATAATTGGCCTGAAGAGAAGTGGGCAGCTCTAGTCTCCTCAAGACTTACGGGTAAGGGTCTGAAGGCTTATGATGCACTGCCTTTAGAGTCTTGCATTGACTACCCAGTATTGAAGAGAGCTGTCCTACGGGCATACGAGTTGCAACCAGAAACATATCGATTGAAGTTTCGGGGTGTTACGAAGACTAGGGAGGCGACCTTTCTTGAACATGCCCGGGACTTAAAAGATGCACTTGCTAACTGGACACGTTCTGAGAAAGCTGAGACGGCCGAACAGTTGACTGAGCTGTTTCTGCTCGAGCAGTTTTATAAGTGTACTGGTGCAGATATGACTTTAACTATTAAAGAAAAGAACCCTAAAACTCTACAGGAGGCAGCTGAGATGGCTGACCTCCGGCTATCATTAATTCGTGGGTGCGGGTCTGCCCAGCGTAGTGAGGCAGGTAACAAGGGGCGTGACACCCCACCCCCCCGAGTTAGTGATATACATTATGCAAACAAGTACAAGAGCTATGATACCAAGACTGACCACAAGACTAACACCGTCCCATTTAAGAAGGGGCCGGGCCCTTTCCAGTACCAAGGGAAGCCCAGAGGGGAGTTGGAGTGTTATCTTTGTCATGAAAAGGGGCACTTTGCAAGAGTCTGTCCTAGCAAACCACCTACAGCAGCTGTGTCTTTGGCCTGCAACATTGGTGTGTCTCCGAAGTCTTCTGAGTTTGCCCGGGGCAGTTCGTCAGAGGCTGAGGCACAGCCAATGCAGAAACACCTGAGAGGCTCGAACCCTGCTCAGGATGTTTTTTGCGACCATAGAGGACGGGGTTGCGTGATGTGGGCGGGGCGCAAGCATGGAGTAGAGGTCTTGCGTGATACAGGTGCTTCCCAGACTCTGATGAACAATTTGACTGGCTACCCTATAAATGCGGCTCGGGTGGTAGTGGTGCAGGGTATTAATGCAACTCGGTCATACCCGCTGGTGCGGTTGGAGTTGGAGGTGGATGGTGTGGCACGTGAATTGGATGTTGGGATTGTGGAGAAACTGCCAGTGGAGGGCGTCGACCTTCTTCTCGGCAACGACTTTGCAATGCCCGCTTCTGAGGTTCTACCCTTAGTCGTTGCCGAGAGGCCGGCCGACGTGAGTGGGGGAGAACAAGAGTGTGTCGAGCGGTGCCAGGCACAACCCATGGCGTGTGCTGTCACCCGAGCTCGGGCAGCTAAAGTGTCACAGCCTAGTCCTCCGTCTTCAGACCAGCAGAGGAACGATCAACAGGAGGAGGCTAAAGCTGGAGTTGGTTTTAAGAGTTTTGACTCGGCGGCTCTCCTGGGTGATTCAGTATTGGCACCTATGTTAGAGTCTGGAGAGGCCCCAGGACCTGTCACAGCTAGTGAGGAGGTAGGGCCGGAAGAGACTCCGAGGCAGCAACGTTGCACACGGAGAGAAAAAAGGATTGCTCAGTTTGATATTGGGGAAGGATTTGGGTTGCTTCGGAAGCATCTAGACAGGTTGGTTCCCTCAGATATTTGTAAACTGCAGTTGGAGGATCCGGAAGTTCAGAAGTGTGGTAATGGTGCTGTCGAGATTAAACACGAGGACGGGGAAGCATGTCATGTGAACCTGTTGGAGGAGTTTGTGAGGCAACCACCTGAGCAGCCTACTGTCCCTGCGTTGGTCTGCCGCGGCCAAGGTGGAGAAGGAGAGGGGGGCAGTAGGGCACAGGTGGAGGAGAGTAGGGATTGTTATGTCTCGGCGGAGCCGTGGGCGGGGGACACGAGTCTGGTGGCTGTGGAAGCGCTAGAGCACCTGCCTGAGCAGCAGTGTGCAGCACTCCAGCACCAGCTCGGTTCATACCCCACTGGTCGTGCCGAGCCCCTGAGTCTCACAACTCGGACGGTGCGAGATGTTCCGCGGGCAGGTCACGTGAATGTAAAAAGACCGTTAGCCTCGTTGTTTCGGTGGTTCAAGGTGGGCGACGAGGCTTTGGCATGGTTGCCAGGTCAGGGTCGACCCATGGCTGCCAAGGGTGGTGGTCAAAAGGAGGACATTGAGCAGATTGGTAAGGTCGGCTGTGGTATCGCAGTGCCCGGTCGTCGCATAGCCTCCCAATGCTGCTCTAGTCTAATGCAACAGCCCTACCATAGACCGACTGTATCTGGCCATGTCGCTGAAAGCGGTGATGCTGCGCAGGCAGATGTCGTCACAAGGAATGCGGGGGTGCGCATGTACGGTATCGGCGGGGAAGCCTTAGCAATAATGAACTGTGGGAGTGACTGCACGGGTGGTACTGATTGTCCCTCTCATGACCTGGCTGTTCTAGGGACGAAGGTGGAGAAGGAGGGAGACTACAGGTTAGAAGCTGCGGTCTCGGCTGGGTTGTGGGAGGGCACTAGGCATGTTGTTCGTGGAGACAGTGCAAGGCAGTTATTTACTAGGCTATGGCAGTACTTTCGCATGTTTGTTGCTTCTCCAGGCCTGATGTACGGGGTAGAATCCGACATGCAGGCTGGAGATAGTGCAAGGTTCAGTTTAATTCCCTACCGTATAAATCCTGCTCGACAGCCTATGGTGCAAGCAGAGCTGGATTACGTGTGGACGAAGGATCTGAGGGATAAGGAATGTCGTGAGTGGTCGTTGCGTGTAACTTTGTCCGAGCGCGCTAAAGAGGTATGTGGTTTTGTGGTGGACGGGAGTACTTACCGGTGTAATGTTATGCCCTACGGACTTAAGAATGCACCAGCAACGTGTCAGAGCCTGATGAATGAAAGTGAAAAGGACAATGATGCGCTGGGGCATTTCGAGATCTATGTTCCAGCCTATGGTCCGGTCGGTGTAGTTTACCCAGATCATTACCCTCTCGAGATCTTGGACCAGTTTCACAATCGGAATATGAGGCTGACCAGGTGGTCACTAAGGTTATTGGTATATAACCTGGACATAAGCCATATTGCCGGTTGTGACAACGAGGTTGCATGTGGTCGTTCAGGGGTATATGATCCTGGGTAAATTGACACACGGGTAGCCTCCTGCTTTGGTTTGAGTAGTATTTTGCGCTTGGTGCTTGTTGGCTCGCGGTTGTAGCCCAGCGTATTGGGTCGTAAAGCAGGATTGTTGAGCGTTTGGTATAGAAGAAAATAGGCTGCCCTTATAGTGCAGCCGAAAAAAACATATTAAAATATAAAAATCATATAAAAACTCTTTCTTTTTGATGAAGATAATTGTATAAGTTTGTCATAGCCTATAAGGTTTGAGTAGTCCACGAACTATCAAACGGCTGAGCTGCTGTAAGCTCGCTCTGGGAGCATGATATTGTGTCTTTTACTATTGTTGGGAGGAGTTATGAAATGTGAATTTTTTTTTATAAGATGTGTTTTAGTGATAAACTCAGCGTTGTTTTAGTGCCATGCGGTCGCTGGGTGTGAGGGGTTTGATGGGGTTCTGTATATCAGATTTTAGCTCAGGGTTGAGCAAGTAAAATCTTGGGGGAGGTGTGACGCATGTCGAGTATGAGCATGCTGTACAGAACGCCCAGTCAGGCCCCACTCTCGCTAGGATCGTCAGGGCAGGAACTTTGGCTGTAGTCTGTGTAGAGTTTCCTAACTCAGTTTATGTGAACCGTTGTACTATAAGTATTATCATTATGTATTTTGTTTTCTTCTAAGTCAACGAGTTCTATTTTATATCATTAGATATAAGTATTGTGTGTGGGACTTGTATGTAATGATGAGAGGAGAGAGAGAGAGATATTACGTGGCGGGGGGTCAGTGAGTGCGCCACGCGGGCCGGTAGGCCTAATTCCCTCCTCCCCCCTCCCTTCCTCCCTTTCAGCGCGTGGGAAGTTCTTTGTCGATCCCAGATTGAGAGAGAATATGACGTCATGATTGCCAGTGGGCGGTCCTTAGTGTTGGCGATATGCTCGCTACAGGGCCGAGTATAAAAAGAGAGGTCCCGCCGCATTTTCCTCAGAACTCATCAGGCAAAGCGACTTCTCATATCCCTTGCAACTATCCATATTCTTCCGACTGATGTGAACTTTCTCTACTCTCTGAACAGCCTATCTTCTTCTCTTCTCGTCCCTGTTTAACCTCCATGACCCCTTTGGTGCAGATTTAGTCAGCCAAAGTATTATCGCTTGAGTTCTCACGAGATAAGTGCCTGTTAGATAGCCTATTTTTGGAAGGGTTAACTAGAATAGGATTGATTGATGTTTGTTGCACTCGTATATGCATTTCCCTGTGTGCGATTATTCATGTTCCTGTTTTCTGCTGGTTTAGGCAATGCTAGACTGGGATAGGGTTTCTGAGTTGTGATTTCCTATGAGTACTAGGTTGCGGTTGAACCAGTACAATTGCAACGGAGACGTGGAACGCCTAGGTGGTCTTTCTGACTGTGTACCGTGGGAGTTTAGCACTGTGTTGCGAGTGAGGGCTTTTGCCTGTGCCACCCAACACTGTGCTATCTCATTTGCTTGACTTTGAGAGGATCGCCAGGAGAGAACCAGATACTAGTGATCTGGATCTCTCAAGAGAGCATCCCGTCAATTACCGTAATTTGGCCGCACAGTCTTAAGGACCTCGCTAGGCTACGAGCCGCTTGCTCAGCCATTGTCTCTTAACCTTAGATATCCCAGCTAGACTTTGCTCGACCAGCAGATACAGCATAGTATTGAAGCTTCTCCTTATGTATATTATTGTTTAAGCACTATTGATTTCATGTGTGGTACGCTTAGCTACTTCAGAGATTAGTGGCCCACGAGCACAATCTTAGTAGGCTATTGCCAGTGCATTGTCGGAGTACTTCTTCTTAATGTTTGCCATATCCTATTGCTTATTCTTATTCTTATAATTCTTCTTATGTCAATTTAAAGCCTTTAATTACCAGTGAGTTATTCATTAAATTGCTGTTCAAAATCCGATACTTACTTCTTACGAGTATTCGAGAAGCATCTAACTTATCAGAAGATTCCTTGCTTGATGCTCGAGGACTATTGTTTAACGTAACGTAATAGTGCCGATCCGAAGTAGAGGGTGGAGGACTTCTTAAGTTCTTAGTTCAAGGGTGGATTACTTCGGCTTCGGCCAACACTATTCTTTAGTGTTGTAGTACTTTCTTCTTTGTTTGATTGTTGACCAGACTAGATAACTCCCGTCTTGTTATTAGTCTGTTGTGTGAAACGCTAGTACCGAGTTCTTGTATACCCCGTTATAGCAGATAGAACTCTGGAGGGTAGTGGCGTTTTTTGTTCGGCTGGCAGTACTCTGGGGTTGGGATCGTGTGTTTCCGTTGTGGCAGCGAGCCATACTCGAGTCCTGTGTAAGAGCCCTAGTGTACCCGAGTGCCCGGTCGTAACAGTCTTGATCTATTCTAGCGCTCTGAGGCTTTGAGGAACACTGGTTTGTGTTCCAAGGGGGATTGTTTGCAGTCTGTCTTGATATATTCTAGCACTCTGGGGCTTTAAGGAACACTGGTTTGTGTTCCAAGGGGGATTGTTAGGAATCTGTGTTGATCTATTCTAGCACTCTGGGGCTTTGAGGAACACTGGTTTGTGTTCCAAGGGGGATTGTTTGCAGTCTGTGTTGATCTATTCTAGCACTCTGGGGCTTTGAGGAACACTGGTTTGTGTTCCAAGGGGGATTGTTTGCAGTCTGTGTTGATCTATTCTAGCACTCTGGGGCTTTGAGGAACACTGGTTTGTGTTCCAAGGGGGATTGTTTGTAGTCTGTCTTGATCTATTCTAGCACTCTGGGGCTTTGAGGAACACTGGTTTGTGTTCCAAGGGGGATTGTTTGCAGTCTGTCTTGATGTATTCTAGCACTCTGGGGCTTTGAGGAACACTGGTTTGTGTTCCAAGGGGGATTGTTTGCAGTCTGTGTTGAACTATTCTAGCACTCTGGGGCTTTGAGGAACACTGGTTTGTGTTCCAAGGGGGATTGTTTGCAGTCTGCCTTGATCTATTCTAGCACTCTGGGGCTTTGAGGAACACTGGTTTGTGTTCCAAGGGGGATTGTTTGCAGTCTGGCTTGATCTATTCTAGCACTCTGTGGCTTTGAGGAACACTGGTTTGTGTTCCAAGGGGGATTGTTTGCAGTCTGTCTTGATCTATTCTAGCACTCTGGGGCTTTGAGGAACACTGGTTTGTGTTCCAAGGGGGATTGTTTGCAGTCTGTGTTGATCTATTCTAGCACTCTGGGGCTTTGAGGAACACTGGTTTGTGTTCCAAGGGGGATGGTTTGTAGTCTGTCTTGATCTATTCTAGCACTCTGGGGCTTTGAGGAACAGTGGTTTGTGTTCCAAGGGGGATTGTTTGCAGTCTGTCTTGATCTATTCTAGCACTCTGGGGCTTTCAGGAACACTGGTTTGTGTTCCAAGGGTGATTGTTTGCAGTCTGTCTTGATCTATTCTAGCACTCTGGGGCTTTGAGGAACACTGGTTTGTGTTCCAAGGGGGATTGTTTGCAGTCTGTCTTGATCTATTCTAGCACTCTGGGGCTTTGAGGAACACTGGTTTGTGTTCCAAGGGGGATTGTTTGCAGTCTGTCTTGATCTATTCTGGCACTCTGGGGCTTTGAGGAACACTGGTTTGTGTTCCAAGGGGGATTGTTTGCAGTCTGTCTTGATCTATTCTAGCACTCTGGGGCTTAGAGGAACACTGGTTTGTGTTCCAAGGGGGATTGTTTGCAGTCTGTCTTGATCTATTCTAGCACTCTGGGGCTTTGAGGAACACTGGTTTGTGTTCCAAGGGGGATTGTTTGCAGTCTGTCTTGATCTATTCTAGCACTCTGGGGCTTTCAGGAACACTGGTTTGTGTTCCAAGGGGGATTGTTTGCAGTCTGTCTTGATCTATTCTAGCACTCTGGGGCTTTGAGGAACACTGGTTTGTGTTCCAAGGGGGATTGTTTGCAGTCTGTCTTGATCTATTCTAGCACTCTGGGGCTTTGAGGAACACTGGCTTGTGTTCCAAGGGGCATTGTTTGCAGTCTGTCTTGATCTATTCTAGCACTCTGGGGGTTTGAGGAACACTGGTTTGTGTTCCAAGGGGGATTGTTTGCAGTCTGTCTTGATCTATTCTAGCACTCTGGGGCTTTGAGGAACACTGGTTTGTGTTCCAAGGGGGATTGTTTGCAGTCTGTGTTGATCTATTCTAGCACTCTGGGGCTTTGAGGAACACTGGTTTGTGTTCCAAGGGGGATTGTTTGCAGTCCGTCTTGATCTATTCTAGCACTCTGGGGCTTTGAGGAACACTGGTTTGTGTTCCAAGGGTTTTTTTTGGAATCTGTGTTGATCTATTCTAGCACTCTGGGGCTTTGAGGAACACTGGTTTGTGTTCCAAGGGGGATTGTTTGCAGTCTGTGTTGATCTATTCTAGCACTCTGGGGCTTTGAGGAACACTGGTTTGTGTTCCAAGGGGGATTGTTTGCAGTCTGTGTTGATCTATTCTAGCACTCTGGGGCTTTGAGGAACACTGGTTTGTGTTCCAAGGGGGATTGTTTGTAGTCTGTCTTGATCTATTCTAGCACTCTGGGGCTTTGAGGAACACTGGTTTGTGTTCCAAGGGGGATTGTTTGCAGTCTGTCTTGATGTATTCTAGCACTCTGGGGCTTTGAGGAACACTTGTTTGTGTTCCAAGGGGGATTGTTTGCAGTCTGTGTTGATCTATTCTAGCACTCTGGGGCTTTGAGGAACACTGGTTTGTGTTCCAAGGGGGATTGTTTGCAGTCTGCCTTGATCTATTCTAGCACTCTGGGGCTTTGAGGAACACTGGTTTGTGTACCAAGGGGGATTGTTTGCAGTCTGTCTTGATCTATTCTAGCACTCTGGGGCTTTGAGGAACACTGGTTTGTGTTCCAAGGGGGATTGTTTGCAGTCTGTCTTGATCTATTCTAGCACTCTGGGGCTTTGAGGAACACTGGTTTGTGTTCCAAGGGGGATTGTTTGCAGTCTGTCTTGATCTATTCTAGCAGTCTGGGGCTTTGAGGAACACTGGTTTGTGTTCCAAGGGGGATTGTTTGCAGTCCGTCTTGATCTATTCTAGCACTCTGGGGCTTTGAGGAACACTGGTTTGTGTTCCAAGGGGGATTGTTTGCAGTCTGTCTTGATCTATTCTAGCACTCTGGGGCTTTGAGGAACACTGGTTTGTGTTCCAAGGGGGATTGTTTGCAGTCTGTGTTGATCTATTCTAGCACTCTGGGGCTTTGAGGAACACTGGTTTGTGTTCCAAGGGGGATTGTTTGCAGTCTGTCTTGATCTATTCTAGCACTCTGGGGCTTTGAGGAACACTGGTTTGTGTTCCAAAGGGGATTGTTTGCAGTCTGTGTTGATCTATTCTAGCACTCTGGGGCTCTGAGGAACACTGGTTTGTGTTCCAAGGGGGATTGTTTGCAGTCTGTCTTGATCTATTCTAGCACTCTGGAGCTTTGAGGAACACTGGTTTGTGTTCCAGGGGGGATTGTTTGCAGTCTGTCTTGATCTATTCTAGCACTCTGAGGCTTTGAGGAACACTGGTTTGTGTTCCAAGGGGGATTGTTTGCAGTCTGTCTTGATATATTCTAGCACTCTGGGGCTTTAAGGAACACTGGTTTGTGTTCCAAGGGTTTTTTTTTGGAATCTGTGTTGATCTATTCTAGCACTCTGGGGCTTTGAGGAACACTGGTTTGTGTTCCAAGGGGGATTGTTTGCAGTCTGTGTTGATCTATTCTAGCACTCTGGGGCTTTGAGGAACACTGGTTTGTGTTCCAAGGGGGATTGTTTGCAGTCTGTGTTGATCTATTCTAGCACTCTGGGGCTTTGAGGAACACTGGTTTGTGTTCCAAGGGGGATTGTTTGTAGTCTGTCTTGATCTATTCTAGCACTCTGGGGCTTTGAGGAACACTGGTTTGTGTTCCAAGGGGGATTGTTTGCAGTCTGTCTTGATGTATTCTAGCACTCTGGGGCTTTGAGGAACACTTGTTTGTGTTCCAAGGAGGATTGTTTGCAGTCTGTGTTGATCTATTCTTGCACTCTGGGGCTTTGAGGAACACTGGTTTGTGTTCCAAGGGGGATTGTTTGCAGTCTGCCTTGATCTATTCTAGCACTCTGGGGCTTTGAGGAACACTGGTTTGTGTACCAAGGGGGATTGTTTGCAGTCTGTCTTGATCTATTCTAGCACTCTGGGGCTTTGAGGACCACTGGTTTGTGTTCCAAGGGGGATTGTTTGCAGTCTGTCTTGATCTATTCTAGCACTCTGGGGCTTTGAGGAACACTGGTTTGTGTTCCAAGGGGGATTGTTTGCAGTCTGTCTTGATCTATTCTAGCAGTCTGGGGCTTTGAGGAACACTGGTTTGTGTTCCAAGGGGGATTGTTTGCAGTCCGTCTTGATCTATTCTAGCACTCTGGGGCTTTGAGGAACACTGGTTTGTGTTCCAAGGGGGATTGTTTGCAGTCTGTCTTGATCTATTCTAGCACTCTGGGGCTTTGAGGAACACTGGTTTGTGTTCCAAGGGGGATTGTTTGCAGTCTGTGTTGATCTATTCTAGCACTCTGGGGCTTTGAGGAACACTGGTTTGTGTTCCAAGGGGGATTGTTTGCAGTCTGTCTTGATCTATTCTAGCACTCTGGGGCTTTGAGGAACACTGGTTTGTGTTCCAAGGGGGATTGTTTGCAGTCTGTCTTGATCTATTCTAGCATTCTGGGGCTTTCAGGAACACTGGTTTGTGTTCCAAGGGGGATTGTTTGCAGTCTGTCTTGATCTATTCTAGCACTCTGGGGCTTTGAGGAACACTGGTTTGTGTTCCAAGGGGGATTGTTTGCAGTCTGTCTTGATCAATTCTAGCACTCTGGGGCTTTGAGGAACACTGGTTTGTGTTCCAAGGGGGATTGTTTGCAGTCTGTCTTGATCTATTCTAGCACTCTGGGGCTTTGAGGAACACTGGCTTGTGTTCCAAGGGGGATTGTTTGCAGTCTGTCTTGATCTATTCTAGCACTCTGGGGGTTTGAGGAACACTGGTTTGTGTTCCAAGGGGGATTGTTTGCAGTCTGTCTTGATCTATTCTAGCACTCTGGGGCTTTGAGGAACACTGGTTTGTGTTCCAAGGGGGATTGTTTGCAGTCTGTGTTGATCTATGCTAGCACTCTGGGGCTTTGAGGAACACTGGTTTGTGTTCCAAGGGGGATTGTTTGCAGTCCGTCTTGATCTATTCTAGCACTCTGGGGCTTTGAGGAACACTGGTTTGTGTTCCAAGGGGGATTGTTTGCAGTCTGTCTTGATCTATTCTAGCACTCTGGGGCTTTGAGGAACACTGGTTTGTGTTCCAAGGGGGATTGTTTGCAGTCTGTCTTGATCTATTCTAGCACTCTGGGGCTTTGAGGAACACTGGTTTGTGTTCCAAGGGGGATTGTTTGCAGTCTGTCTTGATCTATTCTAGCACTCTGGGGCTTTGAGGAACACTGGTTTGTGTTCCAAGGGGGATTGTTTGCAGTCTGTCTTGATCTATTCTAGCATTCTGGGGCTTTCAGGAACACTGGTTTGTGTTCCAAGGGGGATTGTTTGCAGTCTGTCTTGATCTATTCTAGCACTCTGGGGCTTTGAGGAACAGTGGTTTGTGTTCCAAGGGGGATTGTTTGCAGTCTGGCTTGATCTATTCTAGCACTCTGAGGCTTTGAGGAACAATGGTTTGTGTTCCAAGGGGGATTGTTTGCAGTCTGTCTTGATCTATTCTAGCACTCTGGTGCTTTGAGGAACACTGGTTGTGTTCCAAGGGGGATTGTTTGCAGTCTGTGTTGATCTATTCTAGTACTCTGGGGCTTTGAGGAACACTGGTTGTGTTCCAAAGGGGATTGTTTGCAGTCTGTGTTGATCTATTCTAGCACTCTGGGGCTTTGAGGAACACTGGTTTGTGTTCCAAGGGGGATTATTTGCAGTCTGTCTTGATCTATTCTAGCACGCTGGGGCTTTGAGGAACACTGGTTTGTGTTCCAAGGGTGATTGTTTGCAGTCTGTGTTGATCTATTATAGCACTCTGGGGCTTTGAAGAACACTGTTTTGTGTTCCAAGGGGGATTGTTTGCAGTCTGTCTTGATCTATTCTAGCACTCTGGAGCTTTGAGGAACACTGGTTTGTGTTCCAAGGGGGATTGTTTGCAGTCTGTCTTGATCTATTCTAGCACTCTGAGGCTTTGAGGAACACTGGTTTGTGTTCCAAGGGGGATTGTTTGCAGTCTGTCTTGATATATTCTAGCACTCTGGGGCTTTGAGGAACACTGGTTTGTGTTCCAAGGTTTTGTTTTGGAATCTGTGTTGATCTATTCTAGCACTCTGGGGCTTTGAGGAACACTGGTTTGTGTTCCAAGGGGGATTGTTTGCAGTCTGTGTTGATCTATTCTAGCACTCTGGGGCTTTGAGGAACACTGGTTTGTGTTCCAAGGGGGATTGTTTGCAGTCTGTGTTGATCTATTCTAGCACTCTGGGGCTTTGAGGAACACTGGTTTGTGTTCCAAGGGGGATTGTTTGTAGTCTGTCTTGATCTATTCTAGCACTCTGGGGCTTTGAGGAACACTGGTTTGTGTTCCAAGGGGGATTGTTTGCAGTCTGTCTTGATGTATTCTAGCACTCTGGGGCTTTGAGGAACACTTGTTTGTGTTCCAAGGGGGATTGTTTGCAGTCTGTGTTGATCTATTCTAGCACTCTGGGGCTTTGAGGAACACTGGTTTGTGTTCCAAGGGGGATTGTTTGCAGTCTGCCTTGATCTATTCTAACACTCTGGGGCTTTGAGGAACACTGGTTTGTGTACCAAGGGGGATTGTTTGCAGTCTGTCTTGATCTATTCTAGCACTCTGGGGCTTTGAGGAACACTGGTTTGTGTTCCAAGGGGGATTGTTTGCAGTCTGTCTTGATCTATTCTAGCACTCTGGGGCTTTGAGGAACACTGGTTTGTGTTCCAAGGGGGATTGTTTGCAGTCTGTCTTGATCTATTCTAGCAGTCTGGGGCTTTGAGGAACACTGGTTTGTGTTCCAAGGGGGATTGTTTGCAGTCCGTCTTGATCTATTCTAGCACTCTGGGGCTTTGAGGAACACTGGTTTGTGTTCCAAGGGGGATTGTTTGCAGTCTGTCTTGATCTATTCTAGCACTCTGGGGCTTTGAGGAACACTGGTTTGTGTTCCAAGGGGGATTGTTTGCAGTCTGTGTTGATCTATTCTAGCACTCTGGGGCTTTGAGGAACACTGGTTTGTGTTCCAAGGGGGATTGTTTGCAGTCTGTCTTGATCTATTCTAGCACTCTGGGGCTTTGAGGAACACTGGTTTGTGTTCCAAAGGGGATTGTTTGCAGTCTGTGTTGATCTATTCTAGCACTCTGGGGCTTTGAGGAACACTGGTTTGTGTTCCAAGGGGGATTGTTTGCAGTCTGTCTTGATCTATTCTAGCACGCTGGGGCTTTGAGGAACACTGGTTTGTGTTCCAAGGGGGATTGTTTGCAGTCTGTGTTGATCTATTATAGCACTCTGGGGCTTTGAAGAACACTGTTTTGTGTTCCAAGGGGGATTGTTTGCAGTCTGTGTTGATCTATTCTAGCAGTCTGGGGCTTTGAGGAACACTGGTTTGTGTTCCAAGGGGGATTGTTTGCAGTCTGTGTTGATCTATTCTAGCACTCTGGGGCTCTGAGGAACACTGGTTTGTGTTCCAAGGGGGATTGTTTGCAGTCTGTCTTGATCTATTCTAGCACTCTGGAGCTTTGAGGAACACTGGTTTGTGTTCCAAGGGGGATTGTTTGCAGTCTGTCTTGATCTATTCTAGCACTCTGAGGCTTTGAGGAACACTGGTTTGTGTTCCAAGGGGGATTGTTTGCAGTCTGTCTTGATATATTCTAGCACTCTGGGGCTTTAAGGAACACTGGTTTGTGTTCCAAGTTTTTTTTTTGGAATCTGTGTTGATCAATTCTAGCACTCTGGGGCTTTGAGGAACACTGGTTTGTGTTCCAAGGGGGATTGTTTGCAGTCTGTGTTGATCTATTCTAGCAGTCTGGGGATTTGAGGAACACTGGTTTGTGTTCCAAGGGGGATTGTTTGCAGTCTGTGTTGATCTATTCTAGCACTCTGGGGCTTTGAGGAACACTGGTTTGTGTTCCAAGGGGGATTGTTTGTAGTCTGTCTTGATCTATTCTAGCAGTCTGGGGCTTTGAGGAACACTGGTTTGTGTTCCAAGGGGGATTGTTTGCAGTCTGTCTTGATGTATTCTAGCACTCTGGGGCTTTGAGGAACACTTGTTTGTGTTCCAAGGGGGATTGTTTGCAGTCTGTGTTGATCTATTCTAGCACTCTGGGGCTTTGAGGAACACTGGTTTGTGTTCCAAGGGGGATTGTTTGCAGTCTGCCTTGATCTATTCTAGCACTCTGGGGCTTTGAGGAACACTGGTTTGTGTACCAAGGGGGATTGTTTGCAGTCTGTCTTGATCTATTCTAGCACTCTGGGGCTTTGAGGAACACTGGTTTGTGTTCCAAGGGGGATTGTTTGCAGTCTGTCTTGATCTATTCTAGCACTCTGGGGCTTTGAGGAACACTGGTTTGTGTTCCAAGGGGGATTGTTTGCAGTCTGTCTTGATCTATTCTAGCAGTCTGGGGCTTTGAGGAACAGTGGTTTGTGTTCCAAGGGGGATTGTTTGCAGTCCGTCTTGATCTATTCTAGCACTCTGGGGCTTTGAGGAACACTGGTTTGTGTTCCAAGGGGGATTGTTTGCAGTCTGTCTTGATCTATTCTAGCACTCTGGGGCTTTGAGGAACACTGGTTTGTGTTCCAAGGGGGATTGTTTGCAGTCTGTGTTGATCTATTCTAGCACTCTGGGGCTTTGAGGAACACTGGTTTGTGTTATAAGGGGGATTGTTTGCAGTCTGTCTTGATCTATTCTAGCACTCTGGGGCTTTGAGGAACACTGGTTTGTGTTCCAAGGGGGATTGTTTGCAGTCTGTCTTGATCTATTCTAGCATTCTGGGGCTTTCAGGAACACTGGTTTGTGTTCCAAGGGGGATTGTTTGCAGTCTGTCTTGATCTATTCTAGCACTCTGGGGCTTTGAGGAACACTGGTTTGTGTTCCAAGGGGGATTGTTTGCAGTCTGTCTTGATCTATTCTAGCACTCTGGGGCTTTGAGGAACACTGGTTGTGTTCCAAGGGGGATTGTTTGCAGTCTGTGTTGATCTATTCTAGCAGTCTGGGGCTTTCAGGAACACTGGTTTGTGTTCCAAGGGGGATTGTTTGCAGTCTGTGTTGATCTATTCTAGCACTCTGGGGCTTTGAGGAACACTGGTTTGTGTTCCAAGGGGGATTGTTTGAAGTCTGTCTTGATCTATTCTAGCACTCTGGAGCTTTGAGGAACACTGGTTTGTGTTCCAAGGGGGATTGTTTGCAGTCTGTCTTGTGACGCATGTCGAGTATGAGCATGCTGTACAGAACGCCCAGTCAGGCCCCACTCTCGCTAGGATCGTCAGGGCAGGAACTTTGGCTGTAGTCTGTGTAGAGTTTCCTAACTCAGTTTATGTGAACCGTTGTACTATAAGTATTATCATTATGTATTTTGTTTTCTTCTAAGTCAACGAGTTCTATTTTATATCATTAGATATAAGTATTGTGTGTGGGACTTGTATGTAATGATGAGAGGAGAGAGAGAGAGATATTACGTGGCGGGGGGTCAGTGAGTGCGCCACGCGGGCCGGTAGGCCTAATTCCCTCCTCCCCCCTCCCTTCCTCCCTTTCAGCGCGTGGGAAGTTCTTTGTCGATCCCAGATTGAGAGAGAATATGACGTCATGATTGCCAGTGGGCGGTCCTTAGTGTTGGCGATATGCTCGCTACAGGGCCGAGTATAAAAAGAGAGGTCCCGCCGCATTTTCCTCAGAACTCATCAGGCAAAGCGACTTCTCATATCCCTTGCAACTATCCATATTCTTCCGACTGATGTGAACTTTCTCTACTCTCTGAACAGCCTATCTTCTTCTCTTCTCGTCCCTGTTTAACCTCCATGACCCCTTTGGTGCAGATTTAGTCAGCCAAAGTATTATCGCTTGAGTTCTCACGAGATAAGTGCCTGTTAGATAGCCTATTTTTGGAAGGGTTAACTAGAATAGGATTGATTGATGTTTGTTGCACTCGTATATGCATTTCCCTGTGTGCGATTATTCATGTTCCTGTTTTCTGCTGGTTTAGGCAATGCTAGACTGGGATAGGGTTTCTGAGTTGTGATTTCCTATGAGTACTAGGTTGCGGTTGAACCAGTACAATTGCAACGGAGACGTGGAACGCCTAGGTGGTCTTTCTGACTGTGTACCGTGGGAGTTTAGCACTGTGTTGCGAGTGAGGGCTTTTGCCTGTGCCACCCAACACTGTGCTATCTCATTTGCTTGACTTTGAGAGGATCGCCAGGAGAGAACCAGATACTAGTGATCTGGATCTCTCAAGAGAGCATCCCGTCAATTACCGTAATTTGGCCGCACAGTCTTAAGGACCTCGCTAGGCTACGAGCCGCTTGCTCAGCCATTGTCTCTTAACCTTAGATATCCCAGCTAGACTTTGCTCGACCAGCAGATACAGCATAGTATTGAAGCTTCTCCTTATGTATATTATTGTTTAAGCACTATTGATTTCATGTGTGGTACGCTTAGCTACTTCAGAGATTAGTGGCCCACGAGCACAATCTTAGTAGGCTATTGCCAGTGCATTGTCGGAGTACTTCTTCTTAATGTTTGCCATATCCTATTGCTTATTCTTATTCTTATAATTCTTCTTATGTCAATTTAAAGCCTTTAATTACCAGTGAGTTATTCATTAAATTGCTGTTCAAAATCCGATACTTACTTCTTACGAGTATTCGAGAAGCATCTAACTTATCAGAAGATTCCTTGCTTGATGCTCGAGGACTATTGTTTAACGTAACGTAATAGTGCCGATCCGAAGTAGAGGGTGGAGGACTTCTTAAGTTCTTAGTTCAAGGGTGGATTACTTCGGCTTCGGCCAACACTATTCTTTAGTGTTGTAGTACTTTCTTCTTTGTTTGATTGTTGACCAGACTAGATAACTCCCGTCTTGTTATTAGTCTGTTGTGTGAAACGCTAGTACCGAGTTCTTGTATACCCCGTTATAGCAGATAGAACTCTGGAGGGTAGTGGCGTTTTTTGTTCGGCTGGCAGTACTCTGGGGTTGGGATCGTGTGTTTCCGTTGTGGCAGCGAGCCATACTCGAGTCCTGTGTAAGAGCCCTAGTGTACCCGAGTGCCCGGTCGTAACAAATGGCGACCTTGCTTAGGATTTTGTGAACAGTATAATTTTTTGCAGAGTTGTACAACATTTGTTTGTTCGTACTTTAGCGTACATATTGAAGAATATTTTTTTTTTGTAAGGCAATTAGGAGAGCATTTAAGAGACTCCAGTTAATTTAGTAATTAGTGCTTACATAAGGGAGTTTAACACTTTTGTCTCGAGAATTTTTTGTGAACTTCAGTATGTCGTGCCCTAGTATTGACGAGGAGCGAGAGATGCTATTTGAGGAGGTGCCGTTAGTAACTAGTGAGGAGGATGCTAGATTTTTTGTGAGTAAGCAGTACCACGTGACGGAGGAGAGGCTGACTGGGGTGAATGTTTATGGCTTGCACCTGATAGCCAAGGTTTTGGGTCTATCCAATGTAGGAGGGATGTCCAAGGGGGAGCTGATTTCCTGGGTGTTGCGTGGGCGACATGGGGTTTCGGAGGAGAGGGCGTTTGGGGGGGTTCCTCCCCAGATCCCCTCTCACTCGACTCCCACAGTGCCGTCCACTCAGTTGCCGGAGGTTAGCACTCTCCCACAGAGGGATGAGCATTGGAAGATTGGAGTGCCCTCGGGCGGTGCGTATGGTGGTTCCCCAGTTCTTGCCCCCCCTCCTTCAGTAGTGGCAGCTCCCTCTTCCGGCCTGTCTCCTGAGATGATATTTAAACTCGAGCTTGCTAAGATGGAGAATGAGGCTAGGAAGCAGGAGATGGAGAATGAGACTAGGAGGCAGGAGAATGAGACTAGGAGGCAGGAGAATGAGACTAGGAAGCAGGAGAATGAGACTAGGAAGCAGGAGAAGGAGATTGAGGCTGAGATTAGGAGGCACGAGGCTGAGCTTAGGTACGACTCAGAGAAATATTGTGCTCAAATAGATTTAGATAAGACTCGTGCAGAGTCGACAGGGATTCGGATGGGCCGTGAGGGCCAAGTAAGAGAACAGTCCTTGTCTCACTTAGTCAAATTGGTGCCGGCATTTAGTGAAACTGAAGTCACAGAATTTTTTAATCGTTTTGAGAAGAAGTGTAGGGAGCATAATTGGCCTGAAGAGAAGTGGGCAGCTCTAGTCTCCTCAAGACTTACGGGTAAGGGTCTGAAGGCTTATGATGCACTGCCTTTAGAGTCTTGCATTGACTACCCAGTATTGAAGAGAGCTGTCCTACGGGCATACGAGTTGCAACCAGAAACATATCGATTGAAGTTTCGGGGTGTTACGAAGACTAGGGAGGCGACCTTTCTTGAACATGCCCGGGACTTAAAAGATGCACTTGCTAACTGGACACGTTCTGAGAAAGCTGAGACGGCCGAACAGTTGACTGAGCTGTTTCTGCTCGAGCAGTTTTATAAGTGTACTGGTGCAGATATGACTTTAACTATTAAAGAAAAGAACCCTAAAACTCTACAGGAGGCAGCTGAGATGGCTGACCTCCGGCTATCATTAATTCGTGGGTGCGGGTCTGCCCAGCGTAGTGAGGCAGGTAACAAGGGGCGTGACACCCCACCCCCCCGAGTTAGTGATATACATTATGCAAACAAGTACAAGAGCTATGATACCAAGACTGACCACAAGACTAACACCGTCCCATTTAAGAAGGGGCCGGGCCCTTTCCAGTACCAAGGGAAGCCCAGAGGGGAGTTGGAGTGTTATCTTTGTCATGAAAAGGGGCACTTTGCAAGAGTCTGTCCTAGCAAACCACCTACAGCAGCTGTGTCTTTGGCCTGCAACATTGGTGTGTCTCCGAAGTCTTCTGAGTTTGCCCGGGGCAGTTCGTCAGAGGCTGAGGCACAGCCAATGCAGAAACACCTGAGAGGCTCGAACCCTGCTCAGGATGTTTTTTGCGACCATAGAGGACGGGGTTGCGTGATGTGGGCGGGGCGCAAGCATGGAGTAGAGGTCTTGCGTGATACAGGTGCTTCCCAGACTCTGATGAACAATTTGACTGGCTACCCTATAAATGCGGCTCGGGTGGTAGTGGTGCAGGGTATTAATGCAACTCGGTCATACCCGCTGGTGCGGTTGGAGTTGGAGGTGGATGGTGTGGCACGTGAATTGGATGTTGGGATTGTGGAGAAACTGCCAGTGGAGGGCGTCGACCTTCTTCTCGGCAACGACTTTGCAATGCCCGCTTCTGAGGTTCTACCCTTAGTCGTTGCCGAGAGGCCGGCCGACGTGAGTGGGGGAGAACAAGAGTGTGTCGAGCGGTGCCAGGCACAACCCATGGCGTGTGCTGTCACCCGAGCTCGGGCAGCTAAAGTGTCACAGCCTAGTCCTCCGTCTTCAGACCAGCAGAGGAACGATCAACAGGAGGAGGCTAAAGCTGGAGTTGGTTTTAAGAGTTTTGACTCGGCGGCTCTCCTGGGTGATTCAGTATTGGCACCTATGTTAGAGTCTGGAGAGGCCCCAGGACCTGTCACAGCTAGTGAGGAGGTAGGGCCGGAAGAGACTCCGAGGCAGCAACGTTGCACACGGAGAGAAAAAAGGATTGCTCAGTTTGATATTGGGGAAGGATTTGGGTTGCTTCGGAAGCATCTAGACAGGTTGGTTCCCTCAGATATTTGTAAACTGCAGTTGGAGGATCCGGAAGTTCAGAAGTGTGGTAATGGTGCTGTCGAGATTAAACACGAGGACGGGGAAGCATGTCATGTGAACCTGTTGGAGGAGTTTGTGAGGCAACCACCTGAGCAGCCTACTGTCCCTGCGTTGGTCTGCCGCGGCCAAGGTGGAGAAGGAGAGGGGGGCAGTAGGGCACAGGTGGAGGAGAGTAGGGATTGTTATGTCTCGGCGGAGCCGTGGGCGGGGGACACGAGTCTGGTGGCTGTGGAAGCGCTAGAGCACCTGCCTGAGCAGCAGTGTGCAGCACTCCAGCACCAGCTCGGTTCATACCCCACTGGTCGTGCCGAGCCCCTGAGTCTCACAACTCGGACGGTGCGAGATGTTCCGCGGGCAGGTCACGTGAATGTAAAAAGACCGTTAGCCTCGTTGTTTCGGTGGTTCAAGGTGGGCGACGAGGCTTTGGCATGGTTGCCAGGTCAGGGTCGACCCATGGCTGCCAAGGGTGGTGGTCAAAAGGAGGACATTGAGCAGATTGGTAAGGTCGGCTGTGGTATCGCAGTGCCCGGTCGTCGCATAGCCTCCCAATGCTGCTCTAGTCTAATGCAACAGCCCTACCATAGACCGACTGTATCTGGCCATGTCGCTGAAAGCGGTGATGCTGCGCAGGCAGATGTCGTCACAAGGAATGCGGGGGTGCGCATGTACGGTATCGGCGGGGAAGCCTTAGCAATAATGAACTGTGGGAGTGACTGCACGGGTGGTACTGATTGTCCCTCTCATGACCTGGCTGTTCTAGGGACGAAGGTGGAGAAGGAGGGAGACTACAGGTTAGAAGCTGCGGTCTCGGCTGGGTTGTGGGAGGGCACTAGGCATGTTGTTCGTGGAGACAGTGCAAGGCAGTTATTTACTAGGCTATGGCAGTACTTTCGCATGTTTGTTGCTTCTCCAGGCCTGATGTACGGGGTAGAATCCGACATGCAGGCTGGAGATAGTGCAAGGTTCAGTTTAATTCCCTACCGTATAAATCCTGCTCGACAGCCTATGGTGCAAGCAGAGCTGGATTACGTGTGGACGAAGGATCTGAGGGATAAGGAATGTCGTGAGTGGTCGTTGCGTGTAACTTTGTCCGAGCGCGCTAAAGAGGTATGTGGTTTTGTGGTGGACGGGAGTACTTACCGGTGTAATGTTATGCCCTACGGACTTAAGAATGCACCAGCAACGTGTCAGAGCCTGATGAATGAAAGTGAAAAGGACAATGATGCGCTGGGGCATTTCGAGATCTATGTTCCAGCCTATGGTCCGGTCGGTGTAGTTTACCCAGATCATTACCCTCTCGAGATCTTGGACCAGTTTCACAATCGGAATATGAGGCTGACCAGGTGGTCACTAAGGTTATTGGTATATAACCTGGACATAAGCCATATTGCCGGTTGTGACAACGAGGTTGCATGTGGTCGTTCAGGGGTATATGATCCTGGGTAAATTGACACACGGGTAGCCTCCTGCTTTGGTTTGAGTAGTATTTTGCGCTTGGTGCTTGTTGGCTCGCGGTTGTAGCCCAGCGTATTGGGTCGTAAAGCAGGATTGTTGAGCGTTTGGTATAGAAGAAAATAGGCTGCCCTTATAGTGCAGCCGAAAAAAACATATTAAAATATAAAAATCATATAAAAACTCTTTCTTTTTGATGAAGATAATTGTATAAGTTTGTCATAGCCTATAAGGTTTGAGTAGTCCACGAACTATCAAACGGCTGAGCTGCTGTAAGCTCGCTCTGGGAGCATGATATTGTGTCTTTTACTATTGTTGGGAGGAGTTATGAAATGTGAATTTTTTTTTATAAGATGTGTTTTAGTGATAAACTCAGCGTTGTTTTAGTGCCATGCGGTCGCTGGGTGTGAGGGGTTTGATGGGGTTCTGTATATCAGATTTTAGCTCAGGGTTGAGCAAGTAAAATCTTGGGGGAGGTGTGACGCATGTCGAGTATGAGCATGCTGTACAGAACGCCCAGTCAGGCCCCACTCTCGCTAGGATCGTCAGGGCAGGAACTTTGGCTGTAGTCTGTGTAGAGTTTCCTAACTCAGTTTATGTGAACCGTTGTACTATAAGTATTATCATTATGTATTTTGTTTTCTTCTAAGTCAACGAGTTCTATTTTATATCATTAGATATAAGTATTGTGTGTGGGACTTGTATGTAATGATGAGAGGAGAGAGAGAGAGATATTACGTGGCGGGGGGTCAGTGAGTGCGCCACGCGGGCCGGTAGGCCTAATTCCCTCCTCCCCCCTCCCTTCCTCCCTTTCAGCGCGTGGGAAGTTCTTTGTCGATCCCAGATTGAGAGAGAATATGACGTCATGATTGCCAGTGGGCGGTCCTTAGTGTTGGCGATATGCTCGCTACAGGGCCGAGTATAAAAAGAGAGGTCCCGCCGCATTTTCCTCAGAACTCATCAGGCAAAGCGACTTCTCATATCCCTTGCAACTATCCATATTCTTCCGACTGATGTGAACTTTCTCTACTCTCTGAACAGCCTATCTTCTTCTCTTCTCGTCCCTGTTTAACCTCCATGACCCCTTTGGTGCAGATTTAGTCAGCCAAAGTATTATCGCTTGAGTTCTCACGAGATAAGTGCCTGTTAGATAGCCTATTTTTGGAAGGGTTAACTAGAATAGGATTGATTGATGTTTGTTGCACTCGTATATGCATTTCCCTGTGTGCGATTATTCATGTTCCTGTTTTCTGCTGGTTTAGGCAATGCTAGACTGGGATAGGGTTTCTGAGTTGTGATTTCCTATGAGTACTAGGTTGCGGTTGAACCAGTACAATTGCAACGGAGACGTGGAACGCCTAGGTGGTCTTTCTGACTGTGTACCGTGGGAGTTTAGCACTGTGTTGCGAGTGAGGGCTTTTGCCTGTGCCACCCAACACTGTGCTATCTCATTTGCTTGACTTTGAGAGGATCGCCAGGAGAGAACCAGATACTAGTGATCTGGATCTCTCAAGAGAGCATCCCGTCAATTACCGTAATTTGGCCGCACAGTCTTAAGGACCTCGCTAGGCTACGAGCCGCTTGCTCAGCCATTGTCTCTTAACCTTAGATATCCCAGCTAGACTTTGCTCGACCAGCAGATACAGCATAGTATTGAAGCTTCTCCTTATGTATATTATTGTTTAAGCACTATTGATTTCATGTGTGGTACGCTTAGCTACTTCAGAGATTAGTGGCCCACGAGCACAATCTTAGTAGGCTATTGCCAGTGCATTGTCGGAGTACTTCTTCTTAATGTTTGCCATATCCTATTGCTTATTCTTATTCTTATAATTCTTCTTATGTCAATTTAAAGCCTTTAATTACCAGTGAGTTATTCATTAAATTGCTGTTCAAAATCCGATACTTACTTCTTACGAGTATTCGAGAAGCATCTAACTTATCAGAAGATTCCTTGCTTGATGCTCGAGGACTATTGTTTAACGTAACGTAATAGTGCCGATCCGAAGTAGAGGGTGGAGGACTTCTTAAGTTCTTAGTTCAAGGGTGGATTACTTCGGCTTCGGCCAACACTATTCTTTAGTGTTGTAGCTTCTTTGTTTGATTGTTGACCAGACTAGATAACTCCCGTCTTGTTATTAGTCTGTTGTGTGAAACGCTAGTACCGAGTTCTTGTATACCCCGTTATAGCAGATAGAACTCTGGAGGGTAGTGGCGTTTTTTGTTCGGCTGGCAGTACTCTGGGGTTGGGATCGTGTGTTTCCGTTGTGGCAGCGAGCCATACTCGAGTCCTGTGTAAGAGCCCTAGTGTACCCGAGTGCCCGGTCGTAACAAATGGCGACCTTGCTTAGGATTTTGTGAACAGTATAATTTTTTGCAGAGTTGTACAACATTTGTTTGTTGGTACTTTAGCGTACATATTGAAGAATATTTTTTTTTGTAAGGCAATTAGGAGAGCATTTAAGAGACTCCAGTTAATTTAGTAATTAGTGCTTGCATAAGGGAGTTTAACACTTTTGTCTCGAGAATTTTTTGGTGAACTTCAGTATGTCGGGCCCTAGTACTGACGAGGAGCGAGAGATGCTAAGTGAGGAGGTGCCGTTAGTAACTAGTGAGGAGGATGCTAGACTTTTTGTGAGTAAGCAGTACCACGTGACGGAGGAGAGGCTGACTGGGGTGAATGTTTATGGCTTGCACCTGATAGCCAAGGTTTTGGGTCTATCCAATGTAGGAGGGATGTCCAAGGGGGAGCTGATTTCCTGGGTGTTGCGTGGGCGACATGGGGTTTCGGAGGAGAGGGCGTTTGGGGGGGTTCCTCCCCAGATCCCCTCTCACTCGACTCCCACAGTGCCGTCCACTCAAGTACCGGAGGTTAGCACCCTCCCACAGAGGGATGAGAATTGGAAGATTGGAGTGCCCTCGGGCGGTGCGTATGGTGGTTCCCCAGTTCTTGCCCCCCCTCCTTCAGTAGTGGCAGCTCCCTCTTCCTGCCTGTCTCCAGATATGATATTTAGACTTGAGCTTGCTAAAATTGAGAATGAGGCTAGGAAGCAGGAGAAGGAGATTGAGGCTGAGACTAGGAGGCACGAGGCTGAGCTTAGGTACGACTCCGAGAAATATTGTGCTCAAATAGATTTAGATAAGACTCGTGCAGAGTCGACAGGGACTCGGATGGGCCGTGAGGGCCAAGTAAGAGAACAGTCCTTGTCCCACTTAGTCAAATTGGTGCCGGCATTTAGTGAAACTGAAGTCACAGAATTTTTTAATCGTTTTGAGAAGAAGTGTAGGGAGCATAATTGGCCTGAAGAGAAGTGGGCAGCTCTAGTCTCTTCAAGACTTACGGGTAAGGGTCTGAAGGCTTATGATGCACTGCCTTTAGAATCTTGCATTGACTACCCAGTATTGAAGAGAGCTGTCCTACGGGCATACGAGTTGCAACCAGAAACATATCGATTGAAGTTTCGGGGTGTTACGAAGACTAGGGAGGCGACCTTTCTTGAACATGCCCGGGACTTAAAAGATGCACTTGCTAACTGGACACGTTCTGAGAAAGCTGAGACGGCCGAACAGTTGACTGAGCTGTTTCTGCTCGAGCAGTTTTATAAGTGTACTGGTGCAGATATGACTTTAACTATTAAAGAAAAGAACCCTAAAACTCTACAGGAGGCAGCTGAGATGGCTGACCTCCGGCTATCATTAATTCGTGGGTGCGGGTCTGCCCAGCGTAGTGAGGCAGGTAACAAGGGGCGTGACACCCCACCCCCCCGAGTTAGTGATATACATTATGCAAACAAGTACAAGAGCTATGATACCAAGACTGACCACAAGACTAACACCGTCCCATTTAAGAAGGGGCCGGGCCCTTCCCAGTACCAAGGGAAGCCCAGAGGGGAGTTGGAGTGTTATCTTTGTCATGAAAAGGGGCACTTTGCAAGAGTCTGTCCTAGCAAACCACCTACAGCAGCTGTGTCTTTGGCCTGCAACATTGGTGTGTCTCCGAAGTCTTCTGAGTTTGCCCGGGGCAGTTCGTCAGAGGCTGAGGCACAGCCAATGCAGAAACACCTGAGAGGCTCGAACCCTGCTCAGGATGTTTTTTGCGACCATAGAGGACGGGGTTGCGTGATGTGGGCGGGGCGCAAGCATGGAGTAGAGGTCTTGCGTGATACAGGTGCTTCCCAGACTCTGATGAACAATTTGACTGGCTACCCTATAAATGCGGCTCGGGTGGTAGTGGTGCAGGGTATTAATGCAACTCGGTCATACCCGCTGGTGCGGTTGGAGTTGGAGGTGGATGGTGTGGCACGTGAATTGGATGTTGGGATTGTGGAGAAACTGCAAGTGGAGGGCGTCGACCTTCTTCTCGGCAACGACTTTGCAATGCCCGCTTCTGAGGTTCTACCCTTAGTCGTTGCCGAGAGGCCGGCCGACGTGAGTGGGGGAGAACAAGAGTGTGTCGAGCGGTGCCAGGCACAACCCATGGCGTGTGCTGTCACCCGAGCTCGGGCAGCTAAAGTGTCACAGCCTAGTCCTCCGTCTTCAGACCAGCAGAGGAACGATCAACAGGAGGAGGCTAAAGCTGGAGTTGGTTTTAAGAGTTTTGACTCGGCGGCTCTCCTGGGTGATTTAGTATTGGCACCTATGTTGGAGTCTGGAGAGGCCCCAGGACCTGTCACAGTTAGTGAGGAGGTAGGGCCGGAAGAGACTCCGGGGCAGCAACGTTGCACACGGAGAGAAAAAAGGGTTGCTCAGTTTGATATTGGGGAAGGACTTGGGTTGCTTCGGAAGCATCTAGACAGGTTGGTTCCCTCAGATATTTGTAAACTGCAGTTGGAGGATCCGGAAGTTCAGAAGTGTGGTAATGGTGCTGTCGAGATTAAACACGAGGACGGGGAAGCATGTCATGTGAACCTGTTGGAGGAGTTTGTGAGGCAACCACCTGAGCAGCCTACTGTCCCTGCGTTGGTCTGCCGCGGCCAAGGTGGAGAAGGAGAGGGGGGCAGTAGGGCACAGGTGGAGGAGAGTAGGGATTGTCATGTCTCGGCGAAGCAGTGGGCGGGGGACACGAGTCTGGTGGCTGTGGAAGCGCTAGAGCACCTGCCTGAGCAGCAGTGTGCAGCACTCCAGCACCAGCTCGGTTCATACCCCACTGGTCGTGCCGAGCCCCTGAGTCTCACAACTCGGACGGTGCGAGATGTTCCGCGGGCAGGTCGCGTGAATGTTAAAAGACCGTTAGCCTCGTTGTTTCGGTGGTTTAAGGTGGGCGACGAGGCTTTGGCATGGTTGCCAGGTCAGGGTCGACCCATGGCTGCCAAGGGTGGTGGTCAAAAGGAGGACATTGAGCAGATTGGTAAGGTCGGCTGTGGTATCGCAGTGCCCGGTCGTCGCATAGCCTCCCAATGCTGCTCTAGTCTAATGCAACAGCCCTACCATAGACCGACTGTATCTGGCCATGTCGCTGAAAGCGGTGATGCTGCGCAGGCAGATGTCGTCACAAGGAATGCGGGGGTGCGCATGTACGGTATCGGCGGGGAAGCCTTAGCAATAATGAACTGTGGGAGTGACTGCACGGGTGGTACTGATTGTCCCTCTCATGACCTGGCTGTTCTAGGGACGAAGGTGGAGAAGGAGGGAGACTACAGGTTAGAAGCTGCAGTCTCGGCTGGGTTGTGGGAGGGCACTAGGCATGTTGTTTGTGGAGACAGTGCAAGGCAGTTGTTTACTAGGCTATGGCAGTACTTTCGCATGTTTGTTGCTTCTCCAGGCCTGATGTACGGGGTAGAATCCGACATGCAGGCTGGAGATAGTGCAAGGCTCAGTTTAATTCCCTGCCGTATAAATCCTGCTCGACAGCCTATGGTGCAAGCAGAGCTGGATTACGTGTGGACGAAGGATCTGAGGGATAAGGAATGTCGTGAGTGGTCGTTGCTTGTAACTTTGTCCGAGCGTGCTGGAGAGGTGTGTGGTTTTGTTGTGGACGGAAGTACCTACCAGTGCAATGTTGTGCCTGACGGACTTAAGAATGCACCAGCAACGTGTCAGAGCCTGATGAATGAAAGTGAAAAGGACAATGATGCGCTGGGGCATTTCGAGATCTATGTTCCAGCCTATGGTCCGGTCGGTGTAGTTTACCCAGATCATTACCCTCTCGAGATCTTGGACCAGTTTCACAATCGGAATATGAGGCTGACCAGGTGGTCACTAAGGTTATTGGTATATAACCTGGACATAAGCCATATTGCCGGTTGTGACAACGAGGTTGCATGTGGTCGTTCAGGGGTATATGATCCTGGGTAAATTGACACACGGGTAGCCTCCTGCTTTGGTTTGAGTAGTATTTTGCGCTTGGTGCTTGTTGGCTCGCGGTTGTAGCCCAAGCGTATTGGGTCGTAAAGCAGGATTGTTGAGCGTTTGGTATAGAAGAAAATAGGCTGCCCTTATAGTGCAGCCGAAAAAAACATATTAAAATATAAAAATCATATAAAAACTCTTTCTTTTTGATGAAGATAATTGTATAAGTTTGTCATAGCCTATAAGGTTTGAGTAGTCCACGAACTATCAAACGGCTGAGCTGCTGTAAGCTCGCTCTGGGAGCATGATATTGTGTCTTTTACTATTGTTGGGAGGAGTTATGAAATGTGAATTTTTTTTTTATAAGATGTGTTTTAGTGATAAACTCAGCGTTGTTTTAGTGCCATGCGGTCGCTGGGTGTGAGGGGTTTGATGGGGTTCTGTATATCAGATTTTAGCTCAGGGTTGAGCAAGTAAAATCTTGGGGGAGGTGTGACGCATGTCGAGTATGAGCATGCTGTACAGAACGCCCAGTCAGGCCCCACCCTCGCTAGGATCGTCAGGGCAGGAACTTTGGCTGTAGTCTGTGTAGAGTTTCCTAACTCAGTTTATGTGAACCGTTGTACTATAAGTATTATCATTATGTATTTTGTTTTCTTCTAAGTCAACGAGTTCTATTTTATATCATTAGTTATAAGTATTGTGTGTGGGACTTATATACAATGATGAGAGAGAGAGTTATGTAACGACAGCCAGTGAGCGCGCCACGAGGTGTGTAGGCCTAACTCCCTCCTCCCTTCCTCCCTTCCTCCCTTTCAGCGCGTGGGAAGTTCTTTGTCAATCCCAGATTGAGAGAATATGACGTCATGATTGCCAGTGGGCGGTCCTTAAGTAGTTTGAGATATGCCGCTAGAGGGCCGAGTATAAAAAGAGAGGTTTTTGCCACCATGCTTCAGAACTCATCAGGCAAAGCGACCTCTCATATCCCTTGCAACTATCGATATTCTTCCGACTGATGTGAACTTTCTCTACTCTCTGAACAGCCTATTTTCTTCTCTTCTCGTCCCTTTTTAACCAATGACCCCTTTGGTGCAGATTTAGTCAGCCAAAGTATTATCGCTTGAGTTCTCACGAGATAAGTGCCTGTTAGATAGCCTATTTTTGGAAGGGTTAACTAGAATAGGATTGATTGATGTTTGTTGCACTCGTATATGTATTTCCCTGTGTACTATTATTCATGTTCCTGTTTTCTGCTGGTTTAGGTAATGCTAGACTGGGATAGGGTTCCTCGAGTTGTGATTTCCTATGAGTGCTAGGTTGGTTGAACCAGCACAATTGCAACGGAGACGTGGGAAGCCTAGGGGGTCTTTTTGATTGTGTACCGTGGGAGTTTAGCACTGTGTTGCGAGTGAGGGCTTTTGCCTGTGCCACCCAACACTGTGCTATCTCATTTGCTTGACTTTGAGAGGATCGCCAGGAGAGAACCAGATACTAGTGATCTGGATCTCTCAAGAGAGCATCCCGTCAATTACCGTAATTTGGCCGCACAGTCTTAAGGACCTCGCTAGGCTACGAGCCGCTTGCTCAGCCATTGTCTCTTAACCTTAGATATCCCAGCTAGACTTTGCTCGACCAGCAGATACAGCATAGTATTGAAGCTTCTCCTTATGTATATTATTGTTTAAGCACTATTGATTTCATGTGTGGTACGCTTAGCTACTTCAGAGATTAGTGGCCCACGAGCACAATCTTAGTAGGCTATTGCCAGTGCATTGTCGGAGTACTTCTTCTTAATGTTTGCCATATCCTATTGCTTATTCTTATAATTCTTCTTATGTCAATTTAAAGCCTTTAATTACCAGTGAGTTATTCATTAAATTGCTGTTCAAAATCCGATACTTACTTCTTACGAGTATTCGAGAAGCATCTAACTTACCAGAAGATTCCTTGCTTGATGCTCGAGGACTATTGTTTAACGTAACGTAATAGTGCCGATCCGAAGTAGAGGGTGGAGGACTTCTTAAGTTCTTAGTTCAAGGGTGGATTACTTCGGCTTCGGCCAACACTATTCTTTAGTGTTGTAGTACTTTCTTCTTTGTTTGATTGTTGACCAGACTAGATAACTCCCGTCTTGTTATTAGTCTGTTGTGTGAAACGCTAGTACCGAGTTCTTGTATACCCCGTTATAGCAGATAGAACTCTGGAGGGTAGTGGCGTTTTTTGTTCGGCTGGCAGTACTCTGGGGTTGGGATCGTGTGTTTCCGTTGTGGCAGCGAGCCATACTCGAGTCCTGTGTAAGAGCCCTAGTGTACCCGAGTGCCCGGTCGTAACATACTAAAGCAAAATATTTGTTTTTATTCTAAAACGTGTATTTCCAAGAATACAATTTACAAAACTAGAGGTAAATATCAATATTACACCCACCGCATCAAAGTTGCTAATTTGATATGTAGTACACAACTGTGATATGTTCATGAATGCAAGAAACAAACTACATGAAAACATACCGGTATGGAAACCAATTCATAACTATTGAAGTTAAAGGTATGCCAGTAGGTGAGCAACAGGATATTATATATGGATGCATGGGTGCAGACATTATCATGTCAGAATAATAATCTAATGGAAACTGCATTTGTAAAAATATTCTATTGTGCACACATATTCGTAAATAGCAGTGTTTTATCTAATTATCTTGAACACATTGTGATATAATGTTTGTATTTTGGTTTCATTTCAAATTGATAAAGTTAAACAAACTCAGTATATATAAGATGTCCCAGGAGGAAAGGGCATAATTTTGGGAAATGATAAAACAAACCAAGGTATTCTAAACCTAGAATGTTATATAAGAAATATTCCAAATCTCAAGCAGTTTAGAGATATTGCATGTTGAATTTTTTTATTTCCTATGTAGTTCCCCATAAAGCTTGTCAACTATCAAACGGCCTAACCCACATTCACCTAAAGGTGTGTATTTCACCATATTATATTACAGATAGTATTATGTTGTATGTTACACATTTATTAAGACATTCTAGCTCAGTTGTTTGTCTATGTGGATAATGGAGACAAAAGGCAAAACTGCCTGTGACGAGTGCCTCCTCCAGAGTTGAAATAGTGACAGAGCCAAAATCAATGAATGTTCGAGCCAAAATGTCCGTTTTGACTTAAACCCCCCCCCCTCCCCCCGACCCAACTACAGCCTGCGATTTCCTTTACGCTCCAAGGCTTAATACCATTACTCCGGGGTCGTCCCCTGATATAAGAGTCTCGGGCCACACAAAGCAATAGCAAACTCGGTCCATTTCACCCTGGGAAGTATAGTTGGCTCAAAACAAGTAGTGGTTGAAGTTATTCATAAACTTAGCTCGTCTGCAAGGTAGTAATGTCTGTCAGATGTTAGATAAATTTATAATAAGGCACAATTGTATGAAATAATCCCTGATTATACATGCATCCAGTCGTTCTGGCAAATAAGGGATTGTATGTGTCCTTTTTTATGATTTGTATTTATTTATTTGATTATACGTATTTACATTTATCATAATAATTATTTATAATTGTTGCTGTGTATTATTATTGTATTTGTTGTTTTTATTCATTTGATGTATGTACTGTATATATTGTTTTCATTATTGCATAATTATGTTATTACCTGGAGGTATGGCACAGTTTTTGGGACCAGCTGTCCATATGTAATAGTTTATCTAATGCCCCGGGACAAAGTGAATAGTATACATTGCCGTTGGGCGTGAACAATAGTCATTATATTTACTTCATTAATATTGCCCTCGGTAACAATATGCCCCGAGATTATATAAAATGCGCTCAAAAAAGCGTTCCCGGAAAACGCTAAGAATGTTCTTGACTCGTGGAGGATGTGTGTGTGTGTGTGTGTGTGTGTGTGTGTGTGTGTGTGTAATAATAATAATAATAATAAAGTAGAAGTGCCGCTTTGCCCAAAATCAAAACGGCATACCCAACTCTGCGATGGGTCACCGTCATTTATGATCACTACTATTACCACCATTATAACTAGTACTATCACCATTATCACTACAACTGTTACCATCATCACTACAACTGTCACTATCATCACTACAGCAGTCACCATCACCATTAATATCACCATCGTCACTAACATCATCACTACTGTCATCATTATCACTACAACTATTACCATCACTACTATTATCACCATCATCTTACAATCATCATTACTACTGTCTCCATCATTACTACTACTATGCCCATCATCAATACTATTAGTACTATCACCATCATCATTACTACTGTCACCATCATCATTACTACTAGCAATTTCATCATCACTACTACTGTCACAATTGTTATTACCATCATCATCACTACTGTCATCATTATCACTACAAGTATCACCATTATCACTACTATTATCACCATCATCATTACTATCACCATCATCCCTACTGTTACTACCATCTCTGCTTCTGTCATCATCAGTATTATCACCATCATCACTACTACTATCACCATCATCACTAATGATATCACCAAGAATATTGAGGATTCGCCCCGAAAACAACTCGCCCCCGACGGTGGGCGACAATCGTCGCATTGACCGACCGAATTTGCCTGCAAAATTTGGTGACGATACATCAACCCGTTCAGTTCCAGTTCTGTCCTTTTCAGTTTATACTGGATAATATAAGACGATTGTATTCAGTTTAATTAGCAGGCTTTCAACTATCCTAATTAACCCTTTTCCCACCACAGATCCTTCTTAAGCTCCACATAATCGTCTAGGCTAATTATAGCTAGAATATGATAAAACAAGACGTCACCAGTACAGAAAGGGTTAAACAGTCTAGGAAAAGTTTGGTGAAAAATATGTAACACTTATTTTTATCTTTGACCTTGACCTTTGACCGAAAGTATTAAAATATTTACATGAAATTGATATATATGTTATTGATTTAAAATGCAACTAACAGTCAGCTTATCAAAATTTGAGCATTTGTTATGATGAAGGTTAAATTTTTACTTTGACCTTGACCTTTATGTAGGATTATATTTGTTGCTTGCATTGATGTAACCCTGGAAAATCAAATAAGTGTGCCAAACTTAATTAATGATCATTAACTATAGTTTATTCGCTGTAAGTAGGTGATAAATCATGACCTCTATCCTCTGTAACTCAAAAACGAATAAAGTAATCGAACTAGTATTTCTACCATTTGGGAAGAGTCAGTCAAGGAATAGATGTGGAAATTTACAGCCAATTTGCTCTAGCCCTTTTTGAGTTACAGAGGATAGAGGTCATGATTTCTCGCCTACTTGCAGCAAATAGACTATAGTTCCAGAGGTATTAAAGGAATAGCTGACCTTGACCTTTGACCTTCATCTTGACTTGCATGATGTCTGAAAATTTAACATTTTCATTTTCATTTAAAGCACAATTGTCCAACAGATGTGAAGTTTACATGAATAGCAAATAAATGAGCATATTGACCTTATTTTTACCTTGACCTTTGGCCTTGACCTATCATATGGAATTATGTTTATTATTGTATGATTATGGCCTAGGCATTTCGAAGATACATGATATGCCTAGTGATAATCTTACATTAAATAGGAAATAATAGTACAAATCTTATATTGACCTTTAACCTTGACCTTCGACCTTACACATTCTTATCAAGGATTTAGTTAGCTTAACACCAATGTTTGTATTAATTAGCATTAGGAATATGGTGTAATTTATATAAAAACATATAGATTACAAATAGCGGTCATATACTGTGACCTTGACCTTTGACCTTTGACTAAAAATAAAATACATATATTTGGATGGTCGTCACATTGGCCAACTGAATTTGCCTGTACAATTTGGTGACAATACATAAAACAGTCTAGGAGGAGATTAGGGAAAATTACAAACACTCTTGTTTTGACCTTGACCTTTGACCTTACCTATTACAATATTTGTGTGAAATTTGATATATATGGTAATAATGTAATAACCAACAAACACAGCCAGTTTTCCAAAATGTGAGCAGGCTAATCGTTTTTTAATAAATAATAAAAGTTGACCTTTGATCTTGACCTTTATGTAAGAGTACAATTTTGTTTGCATTAGCATTGCCCATGAAAATCAAATAAGCATGACTAATTTCATTATAAACCCATCAGGGGAGGTGTGGCAGAGTGGTCATGCCACTTGACTTGTAATACAATGGGTTCGAATCCCAATATTTCAATGGGAAGATATTATTGGGATGGAATTTGTGTTGTACCTAGTTTCAGTGCATTACCACAGCACACCGAAATGCCAAAACAAATACCCTCATTGTTCCCTGATTAAATAGCACTGTATGGATATTCCCATATTCAAAATATGCTACAAGGGGGCAATGCCTAGTAAGTTAATTGCTCAATATGTGGCGTTCTGAGAGTGAGGATCCGAGTCTGGGGAGTGAGACGGTGAAGCGCAGAGGCGAAGCAGCTTCAGAGATGCAGTTGGGATTGAGCCGTGAATAGGTGCTTCGCATGTCTCACTCCCTAGACTGGAACAAGATCTCACGGGCCTCACCGTGTTCAGCAGTAGAGTGTGCAGGCTCTCAGCTGATGCCTGAGAGGGAGTAGTTGGAATTTGGAAGAAAAACAAATGTATTTCATATAATTATATTAATCCTTGTCTAGCGGGGGAGTTTAGGCTTATTTGGGCATATTCAGGCCCTCCTGAATGATAAATCAAGTATCTGCATGAAAAGAAAATAATGTATTCAGCAAAAAACTAGGCGCTAAAAGCTTCAAAATGAGACCAGAACGAGCTACGTAGCACTCGTCGTTCTCATGCAGTGTTACCACTAACCTGGGAGTTTAGCGTATAGCGGCATATTTTTTCCCACTACTGGCAACGCTGCCAGCACCTCGAGAACAGAGGGAACAGGAGTTAGTGGGCGGCGGTAAGCCATGGGAGTCGGCTGTCTGGCCCGCTGCTCTCCCGGCCATTTGCACTCGATTTTAACCCTTTAAAAGCCTTAATAATGCTCCTAACTTGCTGCAAATTGGAGGCGGACTTAAGTCCGCCCCCGATCTTTAAGGGTTAAGGGAACCGACCGGTTAATTTAGGCTTAAAAAACTCGAAATCCTGAAAATACCAATAGGTGTTTATTCAACAAGAGTCAACATCCCTTCATAAGCCAGTGAAATGTTATTAGTGAAAACCCATTGGAAATAGTATTTGTTTATGTTTTCCAAACTTTTCCTGTAATTCTAAAAATGTTATATAGCGAACTTTGAAATTAACATGCTCAGTAACTACTGGTCGTACGAGGAGCATACCTATATAAATCGAAAGAGCATAAGCTACTCTACAACCTCCCATACGTTTTATCTTCTACTTTGCCATGTTCCTGCGTAAAATATTGTAAATCTAAAAAACAAAAGTAAAAATGTTCACCTAATGACCGTAGACTTTCACCTGTTTTTCTCAGCACCTATATTGCCGCACTATCGGATGTTATTCTACAGTTATTATTGGACCTATAGGAATGGTGTATATACCATTGGAAAGGAAATTAAAAACACTAAAAGGCCTATCAACCAAATTTACTCTAATAATTTAAAAAAAATCACAATATGTCGTCAAAGTTGTAATTTTCTATAAATATATTCGCCTGAATCCCTAATCACCTAAATCGAACAAATACACAAAATATATAAAATGTGTTTTATAGAAACTATAGATACACCTTTTCTGAGTTGTTTGATCACATAAAACATGTGCTATGGGGATTTTTGTAGGAGTTTATCATTTTCTGCAGTACTATGATTTTCATTTTTTTTTTACCTAAATTGCAAGAAAAAAATAAAAATAAAATAAAATAAAAAAAATTGTTATCTAGTTTTATGGTCATAATTATACACCTTTGCCAAATTTCATTTAAATTGATAGTAAGACCTGGAAGTTTGTAATTAACCGGTAGGTACCCTTAATAGTATAGTTGACCTTGAACTTTGACCTTTATTTTGACCTTTATGATGTCTCTAAACATATTATTTTAATTTGCATTTAAAGTGCAACTATCTCACCAAATGTTGTGAAGTTTGCATGAAAAGTAAAGAAAACAGCATATTGACCTTTTACTTGACCTTGCCCTTTCATATGGAACTGTATAGTTGCTTGTATAACCTTGGTCTAGGTATTTCTAATATACATGGTAAGCCTAGTGAGAAACTCAGTTAGTGTAAGAAATCCTAGTAAAATCTTATTTTGACCTTTGACCTTGATCTTTGACCTTGCCCTTTAGAATATGTATCCAAAATTTGGGCAATACAATATCAAGGCTACCAGTAACTTGTATAGTGAACATGAAGACATTTGAGTAAAAAGTAAAATTAATAGTAAAAGTTGACCTTTGACCTGGACCTTTATGTAAGGGTATTTGTTTTGTTTTCATTGACATTGCCCCGGAAAATCAAATAAACATGCCTAATTTCATTAAAACCCATCAGTTAGTTTCATATACTGTATATTAATAGAATAGATGACCTTGACCTTGGACCTTTATCTTGACCTTCATGATAGGTCTCGTAATTTAATATTTTCTTTCTCATTTAAAGTGCAACTACCTCACCACATTTTGTGAAGTTTGCAGGAAAAGTAAAGAAAATAGCATATTGACGGTTTATTTGACCTTGACCTGTGACCTTGACCTTTCATATGGAATTGTATAGTTTTTTGTATGACTTTCGCCTAGGTATTCCGAATATACATGGTAAGCCTAGCGAGAATACTAAGTTAGTATAAGAAATACTAGTACATTTTTGTTTTGTCCTTTGACCTTGACCATTGACCTTACCCTTTGGATATGTATTTGAAATTTGGGGAGTACAATATCAAGGTAACCAGTAACTTGCATAAAGAAAATGAAGACATTTGAGTAAAAACAAAAAATAGATAGTAAAATTTAACCATTGACCTTGATTTGCGACCTTGACCTTTATGTAAGCGTACATATGTTTTGCATTGACATTGGCCAGGAAAATCAAACGGCATGCCAAATTTCATTAAAACCCATCAGTTAGTTTCATATATATGAATATAATAGTTGACCTTGACCTTTGACCTTTATTTTGACCTTTATGATATGTGTGTCAAATTGTATATGTCTTCTTCATTTAAAGTGCAACTACCTCACCAAATTGTGTGAAGTTTGCATCAAAAGTAAAGAAAATAGCATATTGACCATATATTTGACCTTGACCTTACATAATCTAATTGTATAGTTTCTTGTATGACCATGGCCTAGGTATTCCGAATATATATGGTAAGCCTAGTGAAAATCTAACAGTTGATATAAGAAATACTAGTAAAAATCTTATTTTGACCTTTGACCTTGCCCTTTAGAATATTTATTTGAAATTTGGTCAATAAGATAACAGTTACCCGTAAATTGTATAGTGAAAATGAAGAACTTTGAGTAAAAACTAAAAAATATGAAATATTTACCTTATTTTTAACCTTGACCTTTGACCTTATCATTTAAGTTAAATGGAAAATTTGTTTTTGACTGACCATCGCATTGATCAAATGGATATACCTCTAAAATTTGGTGAAAATCCATTGAACGGTTTAGGAGTTACCGGACAGACAGACGGACGACGACGGACGACGGACAAGCTGACTGGTGGTGCACAGTATACGGGCGGGATCATTTTGCGCGATACCACTCTGCTTTGCAGAGTTGATAATAATAATAATAAAGTAGACGTGCCGTTTTGCCCAAAATCAAAACGGCATACCCAACTCTGCGATTGGTCACCATCATCACTACCAGTCACTATCATCATTAATATCATCAACACTACTACTATTATAATCATGACTAACTACTCTCACCATGATCACTACTACTCTCACCATCACTACTACTCTCATCATCACTATAACTTTCATCATCATCACTACTACTTACCAACATCACTAATACTGTCACCTTCATCTTACAATCATCATTACTACTGTCACCATCATAAATACTATTATGACCATCATCACTACTACTAGTACTGTCACCATCATAATCTACTACTGTTATCATCATCACTACCATCAATCACTACTGTCATCATTATCACTATATCTACAACCATCATCACTGCAATAATCACCATCATCACTACTATCAACATTATCCCCACTATTACTACCATCACTTCTAATGTCAACTAAACTAAATTAGACGTGCCATTTTGCCCAAAATCAAAACGGCATACCCAACTATGCGAAGGGTTACCATCATCACAAATATTCCCACCATTATTACTACTACTATCATCATCACTACGACTACCATCATCACTAATATTACCACCATCATCACTACTACTATCATTATCTCTACAATTGTCACCTTCGCCCCTTTAACGATGACGTTCTGTGTGAGTGTAACCCTACGGGGCACACACACACAGAACGCCAAAATCATTGCTTGGAAATAGGCACAGAGTGGGGGGTGGGAGTCTTGAAGGGGGGGGGGGGGGGGGGGACATGTTTTTGGACCTAAGATCATAACTATTGTACAAATTAAAAAAAAAAAAAAAATTACCGTCGCATTCACGCACCGAAGGTTCGTGTGAAGTTTGGTGAAAATCCGTCAAACGGTCTAGGAGGAGTTCTCGGACAGACAGACAAACATTTCGGTTAGCATGTACCACTATACGGGGGCGATACCACTCTGCTTACGCAGAGTTGATAATCGATTAATTTCAAGCCGGCAGCCAATTAGGCTGAACATACGCAGACTTAACCTAGATTTTATCCTAAGGGATCGACAGACCGATCCTGATTGCTAATGAGAACGCCTACATATACGTCCGAGGGAGTAGGACGTGGGCAGAAGGCTTTGTGGGTACCTCGAGGCGGATCTAGGTCCAGACCTAGCCTTCACAGCCAGGGAAAGTTTTTGAGTGTGTGTGTGCGAAGTGGATGAGGGGGAGTTAACCCTTTCTGAACCAGCAACGTCTGATATAATTTATTTTAGCTGTATCTAGACGATTATATAAAGTTTAGGAAGGAGCTGTGGTAGTTAAAAGGGTTGATTGAGATAGTACGAAGCTTTATCATAGATAGATATATATCCAAAACTGAATGAAATCGATTAGTAGTATCCACAAAAAAAAGAAGGATGTCGGCGGTACAGAAGGGGTTAATATACTACCAAGGAGCCAAGGAGCTGAGATAAATGTGGAGAGAGTTTATGGGAAGAACAAAAGTATAACATAAATGATTATATACATATACATAGAGAGGGGTTAGGGATAACATAAATGATTATATACATATACATAAAGAGGGGTTAGGGATAACATAAATGAGTATATACATATACATAGAGAGGGGTTAGGGATAACATAAATTATTATATACATATTGTTACGGCTGGATCGGCAATACATATTCGGGATTCTTGATCGTAGGACAGAAATGGCTTATGTGACAACGACACGCTCGATTCCAGTCCCAAATACTATATGCTCCAGACAACAAAAGCACCAACGCCCTACAGAGTTATCGTCTATGGTAACGAGGTACCTTAACTCGGCGAAAGTGTACAACAGGGGTAGGCTATGAGGCTAAACTCCCTCAGACATTTATAGGTTACGTTATTACTAAAGAAATGCAATACTCAAGAAACTACGTTAATATTAAGCCTCTAATAATGTAGAATAGAAGCAGGCTAAAGGTATGACAGTGAAATGCTAAATGACAAATGTACACGCCTACTTGAAAGCGCGTGCACTAGAATAACTGTCCCCTACTAACATGCACTAGCATGTAGCATACAAGATGTTCATGATCCAGTAGATACCTAATAATACACATGGAAGGAACATAAATAGTAGTCACTTATTATAAGAATGAATCTATACTTGGAATAACTAAAAGGTTGCAGGCAACAGTACTGCGCCGGTAGCCTACTACCGCATAGGCTACTTCGCTTCTCTCACTCTGTCTCCCCTCTGAGTCCGTATGCGCCCTACGCAACAGAACTCCGGACACAGCAGCAAAACGACAGTGCAGTTAATTGATACATGAAAGTATTAATAGTGTTGTCTTGTGTGTGAGTAATGTGTATTGTAAAGTGTTACATACATAACTTAAAGAGAGCTGCAATGCATAGTAAAATAAAGATATAACCCACTCATCATCCCCATGTGTTCTAGCTAGCAGGCCAAGTCACAGGAACAACGAGTCCCAGCACCGAAAGCGAGAACCCAGGAAAAGACTGCAGAGAACACAAGGACAGATAAATTACGTTACTCTACTATACCGGCACTACGAGCGAGCTGTAGTCTCTGGTACTACACTCGCTCCTGGCTCGGTAGGCAAATCAAGGCTAAGTCCTCGCCCCTCTACAGACAACTCCTGGGCATGGTCGGGCTCTTACACATGGCACTAGTCTAGTCACAAATTGGATGATGAGCTGGGCATATAACTCGTGAACATGTAGAACGTTCACCAACTATCCTCATCAAGAAGATCGCTGTTCACATTAACCCCTTAAATCTAATACATGTAAATATATGCTTGTCCTAAGAGTAATACGAGAGGTGAGTGCTGAAACTCCTTTAGGACCTCAAGGGAAGGTTATGCATTTAAATAGAGAGAAGAATGAAATGAGAGTAATGTCGTCAGAGAGAAAGAGTGCAACCGTGAGAAGTTGGGAGAGAGGGCAAGGGATGTTAGAATCTCAAAGGTTCTAGGCAACCTGATCATGGAACACACAGCGAGCCTCCAGGCAATGTGCAGTACGACAACATGGGCAGCCCAGGCAGCATAGGCAGGCGGCAATGGACTACCAACCCTGTCGCACCTAGCTATAAGCGCAAGGCTGCCAACCGGTCCATACGTCTGGCAACCACCCCCCCGGCAGCGTGGCGCATTGCTACCCTCTCGCTCTGAAGCCCAACTCACTCTCTCTCTCTGAACTCCCATTGTCTTATCTATCAACTTCTCTATTGATACTACATATTAAATGGAAGGTCTCGACATGGCTTAAAACAAAACCCACCACTGGTTAGCACATGACGAGACCTTTGCAGAGATACAAAGAACATAGTTATACGTTGTCACACTCAATATAGGCAGCCAGCACGGTACAGCGGTACAGAGGTACCGCACAGTGGCGGTACAGTGGAGTACCAAGGAGTACAATCAGGTTGCGTTGCCACGCACTGGGTGCGTCACAATATACATAGAGAGGGGTTAGGGATAACATAAATGATTATATACATATACATAGAGAGGGGTTAGGGATAACATGAAAAACAAAAAAGGTTAGGGGGTCGAAAAAAAGGAAAGGAAAGGATTAAAAAAACTAGAAAAACATTGACGAAGATACGCAATCATCAGAACACTATAAAGGTCAAAACAAGGATTGAAGGAGAAAAAGGAAAGTTAATCCCTTCATCATATTCTGGTTACCATTAAACTATTTTCTTCAGTTAAATATATCTACCTCTTCAACTCAAATGGGTAAATACGATTTCCATCAACCCTCTTACTAATATGGTCTCGAATCAGATACCCCCAGCTATGGGGTATGTGCCTGAATATATATATATACATACATATATACGTGAAAGTGACCCTAAGAATTGGAATTTTATATGTTGTTTCTGTTCGGGCTCTGTCTCGAGTCAGTGACCCCCAGATATGGGGTATTTGTCTGAGTATATACTGTACATACAATACATACATACATACATTATGATTATTATTATTATCATTTAGTAGTAGTAGTACTACTATTACTACTAGCCTACTACTATAGGTAGCGCCAGCGAACTTGACAATAATCTTGACACCTTAACTTCTTATACCTCAAAATGAATGAAAGCAATCGGGCTGATATTTCTATAATTTGGGAAGAGTCCACCAGGTAATAGGTGTGGATATATACAGCCAGTTTGCTTTAGGCCCTTTTGAGTTACAGAGACGTCAGGGATCAAGATTATTGTCAAGTTCGTTGGCACTACCTATAGTAGTATGTTATAACAATGTGATAACGAATGTGTATGTTATTATGATATAAAGGAAAATCGTGTCATCCTTTTCGCTAGCATTAGAAACTTAAATTATATGTGTGTAATACTTTAGACTATGAATATAAAAACACTATGTATTTCATGAAAATACTTGACTAACTACAAAAGTTATCTGCTTTGCTATCAGTGAAGCGAGTATATAATAAACGAAAACATCGGACCAGTAAACAGAAAATTGGTCTATGAAAGTTTCTCTGAATTTGAGGATGAGCTCTAAAATATTTACATCTGCTATGCAGAAACATATACCTTCTTTCTCTCTCTTTCTCACACACACACACACACACACACACACACACACACACACACACACACACACGTATTCAAAAGCAACACATATTTCATCCAATACTAAACCTAAACACACATGCACTAGCAGACGCAGACGCACACAAACACACACGCTCTATCTCTCTCTCTCTTTTCAAGCAAAACATATTTAACCACACACAAGAGACACGTATACCTACAGGCACCCACAAGCACTCACATACACATATAGTCACACAAACTACACACACACAGACACACAGACTTCCACACCGAACCCCCAAGGCAACACCTGCATGTTACACAGGTACACTGCCGCTCAGACCAATTAGCAGTTCAAGCATAAACACACACACACACCCACATAGACAAACACACACACTTACACACTCACATACACAATCACTTACACCCACACTCACATACACACGAACACGCACACACGCATGCATAGAGAGAGCAGAGCAACATTAAATGTGTTAGCAATATTCAACCAGTCAACAAAACTTAGGAATGCAATTCTATTCAGCTTAGGATTGATGTATAGAAATAAAATGGGAATTGAGTTGAAGTGAAATATTTACTGAGCTGCAAAAGTTCCCGCAAGTTCTTGATCTCAAATCCAGATATGTTAAGGGATAATTGGGATACAATCTGTGATGTATTTAGTCTCAAAATTTCATCCTAAAGTTATCCTTCAAACAAATGCAATTGTTGTTAACAGAACATTTGTAATTTATGGATATCCACAGAAAGATATGTAAGAATATATTTAAGTAAATATAGAATAAGTGCCGCTTTGCCCAACATAAAAAACAGCATACCTAACTCTGCGATGGGTTACTATGATCATTACTATAATCACTTAAGAGATTGTGATAATACAGTAGGCATAAGTAAGAAATAGGGGGATGCAATGGAGGAATAGCACCGGAATCGAATCATCCAAGGTTGAGTTTTTAGCGAAAGGTTGAGACAAAAGTTCAGCTTTGTTAGAGGAAGAATTGACAGTGATGCCGTCAGAGTGGAAACGGGGAGGGAATGACGAGGAAGTAAAATTGTTGGAAAGGGTTTTGGCTAGATGCCAGAAAGATTAGGAATAATTAGAATTAGAAAGTTTATTATATTTGATATTAATGAAAGAGGTTTGGGCAGGTCGAAGAACAGATGTGGCACGATTCCGGGCAAAAATATAGCGAGTTCAAAATTAATTATTTTAGTTTTTAGTTCTATTTTGTTTAATTTTAAGCTTGATGGAAGTTTAGCGAGGAAACTAAAAACTATTAACAAATATATGAATGGACCAAACAAAATATACCTTCCTTCCTTAACCCTTAACTGGCGGCACCCGGCTATTGTCGAGTTAAATAAATGTGGCCTATGTGGCGGGTCCCGGCTATTGTCGAGTGCAATTTTGAGCACGTAATGGGCTAATAGCGCGCACATAGAAGATCAAGAGTAATGGGTAACTAAACAAAATTTTCGTCAGGGGGATTGCTTTTCCGAATTTATGAAACAAATATCTACAAAAAACCATGATTTTGGGGCCCCCCCAAACGTTATCCCTAGGGATATCGTATGGGTGTTTATGCCCTCATATGATAATTTCTATTGCTTACAGCAGCCCTTTAGACTACAGACACAAACACAAAAATTGTGTGGCTGAAAGAAAAAAAAATGTTTTTCGGGGGTCGAGGTTGAACCCCCGGCTCGGGGGGTTATGGATGCGATATGTTTTTTTGTTCCTTCCAATGCTATTCTCCTATGTTGAAAGAAGCACTATAGAACAAAAACACAATAATTAGAAATTTTGATCTCTGGGCTCAGACAATGGTTCAGCCTCCCCTTTAAGGTGTTAAGGGATTCGTTTGTGTGTCAAGTATTGCGTATATATATTGCAGCACTAATTTATAAAATACTATTATACTTGGGTTGGAATAATTCAACAGTTGTTTGGAGGTTTGTATTTGTATTTACCAAACTCTCACGGTAGCCATAATCGCCATAGCAATTGATTCTCTGTTCGGGTCGAAATGGTTTCAAGCTCTATTTTGAGTACCTTAGACGACTCACTATAGTTTGTACTTTGGAATTAATACATTCCCATTATCACCTATTTGGATAATCGCTATTCAGAGTCTTGACTCACTTCGACTTCGAGCCAAAGGCACATCACTATCTTCACAATGCTTGACAAACCTATTTCCCTACTATCTTGACTAAAGTTACTTTTGTTACGATCGGGTCTCGTATAAATCAGTGGCTCTTATACATTTGACTAGACTGGCATAAATGCAACAATGGAAACGCTAGATCCAACCCCTGATATATAATCCCGTCGAACAAAGAACACATATACCCTCCAGAGTTATATCTGCGATAGCAGAGTATCTTAACTCTCAGTATCTACGTGCTTCTACTATAGGCTGATGTTCTCTGAAACAGCCTATTACCTATAACATATGGTTGCTTAGTTATGGTACACAAGGAAAAGATAGTTAACTTAATTAAATCACAAGAGTGATCTAATGCAAACAAGAAGAAGGTTTACCTAACGTTACTTTAATCAATAATATCTGTCACTCCTTTGTGAAAGAAAGTGTTGTAAAGTCCTCAAGCACCGAACAAGGAATCTTCTGAATAATGTCGGATGCTACTAAGAAGAACGTATCGGAAATGGAACCACAAAATAGCAGGAGGCAGGACAATACACGTGTAGGCTAAATACACAAAAAGGCTGGACATATAATGTTATTGGACACAAGAATATTATAAGCGTTGCAACTGTAATAATGCTCGCCACGAAAAAGTAGTACTCCTATTAACAAAACCGGTCTATGCTGGTTGTGTCTCTCTACAGCAACCTAGACCTCAAAATGCTTGTGTAAAAATAATGGGTATGCATAAAAGAGTATATGATCTAATCCAGCTAATGTCTACCCGGGTTAATAAAGTCTAGATGGGATGCGCAAAGGTACAGAATTCTGGTGGAGCAAGGCAGCTCCTAGCCTAGTGTGGACCTTGGGTCTGTGCGGCCTGATTACGTTAATATGAAGGGGTGCTCTCTTGAGGATTCTCGATCACAAGTATCGAGTATCCTCCTGGCGACCCTCAAAAGTAAAAGCAAATAGAGTTAGAACAGTGTTGGGTGGATTAGGCAAGCAGCCCTCACACACTACACAGTCTAAACTCCAAGGTACACGGACAAAAGATCCACCAGGTAACCCACAGAATCCGTAGTGTCGTGTAGCTCAAAAGTAGCCTACACACATTGAAAATACCAACAGCAAGGTACCTGATCCCTAGTCTAGCATTATTTAACCCTGTAGAAACATTAGTGATTGATGGAGACAGGCTGAGCAATACAAATCTCCCAAAAAGACAATTACTATCTTCAACCTTCTGGGAAGGATCTGACAAGGATATTCCCATGGACCTCCTGGCTGGAATCCCAGTTCGCAAGAATGGCACGAGGGCGCGCGACAGTCGCCCAGTAAGCAGCCGCGTAGTAGGCAGTGTTAGGCAGGAGGCAACGAATCCCGCGAGGCCTATGTAAGGGGGCCAGCCACGCGCCGCACTCACTACCAAGTCACACCACCTCGTCTCTCTCTCTCTCCCTCTCCCGCTCGCCTTCCCATCATTCAACTACTTAACACAATACTTTCAATTGACTAAATAAAATAGAAAGGATTGTGACAGACGAAAATAAAGAACAGTTCTGAACTGTCTGCAACACAAGATTTCTTGAGAAGGAAAGTACACAATGATAGGTAGACTGTAGCTATATTCTCTGCCCTGGCGAGTCCTAGCGAGTAAGCCATGCGGTTCTGGGGGAAGCGGTGAGCGTCACACCCCACCCAAGATTTTTAAGAGGCTCCAACTATGAGCTCTAAATCTGACACGCAGAACCCATACAAAATTCGCCACTCCTAGCCACCCAGCGACAATGAAATGTAAAGCACAGTTCTCATCAAAATAACACATTATAAAAATTAACAACCCTTCCCAACACAATAGATTAAATTACATAGTTATGCTCATAAGAGCGAGCTTCACTAGCCCAGCCTTCTGAGAGGAGTACAACTCAGAATTTCTGCTATAACATACTTTAAACAAAATTAACTATTAAAGAAAGAGTTTTTATAGGATTTTTATATTTTTAATATGTTTATGGCGGCTGCACTACAGGGGCAAGCCTAGTTTTTACTCTATAGCAACACAGCAACTCCTACTTTACGACCCAATACGCTGGGCCTACAACGCGAGCCAACAAGCACCCATACGTAAACATACTAATCAAACCAAAGTAGGAGGGACCCTTGTGATGATCTACCCCGGGTCTTCCACCCTCGATAAGCAATCTGCAATCACATTCTCCGAACCGGCAATATGGCGTATGTCTAGGTTGTATTCCTGCAACATTAATGACCACCTGGTCAGCCTCATATTCTGGTTATGGAATTGATTCAGGAACTTGAGGGGGTGATGGTCGGTGTAGATCACCACAACTGGTCCATAGGCTGGAACATACACCTCAAAGTGCCTGAGCGCAAGCTCAATCCCCAGCAGTTCCTTCTCAACTACTGAATAGTTCTTCTGCGCCGAGTTGAACTTTTTTGAGAAGAAACTGACTGGGTGCTCCAGCCCATCTTCGTCTGATTGCATCAGAACGGCACCAGCCCCCACACCACTGGCATCAGTTGCCAGCTGGAATGGTCGGCTAAAGTCCGGGGCCCTGAGGATTGGGTGAGTACACAACAGGTGTTTTACTAGCAAAAAAGCCCTCTCACACTCAGGCGCCCACTTAAACTTTCTATCTTTGGCCAATAGGTCCGTGAGAGGAGCCAGCACAGTACAATAGCCCTTTATAAAGCGGCGGTAGTAACCAATCATTGCCAAAAACCTCATAATCTGCTTCTTGGTGGACGGCCTGGGGAAGTGGTTAATAGCCAATATCTTGTTCTGTGGGGGGCACACCTGGCCCAAACCCACCATGAACCCCAGATACTGCACGGTAGCCCGCACAAAATCACACTTTTCCAGGTTGACCACCAAGTTTGCCTCGCTTAATTTCTTAAATAAGGATTCTACATGTTCACAGTGGCTCTTGAAATCGTCATCGTAGATAATGACGTCGTCCAGGTACACGGTACAGTTCGGAATGTCAGCCACCAACTTGTTCATCAAGCTTTGGAAGGTCGCTGGTGCATTCTTTAGACCGTACGGCATGACATTACAACGATATGTAGCACCATCCACCACAAAACCACACACCTCTTTCGCCCGTTCAGACAAAGACACCTGCCAGTAACCTTTTACCAGGTCCACCTTGGTGAGGAGGGTGGAGAGGTTGCAGGAGGAGGAAGTCAGGGAGGAGTACAGGAGAGCAGTGGAAAGACGACTAGGTGGGTTCGACCTGGAAGTTATGGAGGAAGTGGAGGAGATGAGCAAGGTGTTTAAGGATGAGATCTGTGCAGCATGTGAGGAGGTGTGTGGAGTGAGGAGAAGAGGGAGGGGAGTGAAAGGTACAGCATG